>VZRQ01006819.1:318059-328851 GCA_013397975.1 Machaerirhynchus nigripectus
GGAAGGAAGGAAGGAAGGAAGGAAGGAAGGAAGGAAGGAAGGAAGGAAGGAAGGCTTGATCACCCCTTATCAAGGAAACGGGACAGAACCAACACATACCCAAACCAGAGATCCCATGGTGACTGTGTGTCCACACAGATGAAGGAAGATGACAGCTCTCACCTGCAAGTGTGCAGGAGCGAATGCTCTCAGGCACCTCCTTGTTTTAAGGTGTGCTTTACCTTTACTGTGGGTTAGGAACCTCAGTCACCAGTACGAAGTAACTGAGGACAGGTAAGCAAATGAAATGTAAAGAAGCCAATGCTGCCAAGCCCAGTTTTGATTTCCTTGTCCTGACTTCCCTGAGGACAGTGACTGTAGTTTCCACTTTGTTTTGGTGATGAGGGATCAGGCTGGTCCTGAGAGTTTCAGTTGGAGTCTTTGGCTTTAAGCAGCAAAAAGGTGAGACAGGCCTGGGATAAGAGCAATTTGAAATTATTTACAGTGTAGCCCAGGAGAAATGAGGAAGCAATCTGGAAAGTATTCCTTATGTCTTCATTAAGAACAATGAAAAATAAATCCCCTCTCTTAGCTTTTTTGTTTGATTTTTCTTTCTACATAAGTCTAAATATCTAAGGCTACACTGAAGAACCCCACAGTAGTGGTCAAAAGCTCAGTTGGATGGAGACATACTGAATGGAGACAGACCACACACTGAATCAACATCTGCTGCAGTTATTCAGGCAAAGATGATTTTTCCCCTCTAATAATGACACTACAGGTAAATCTTTCAAAGAGGTTTTGCACAGTGAACAGATGAGATAAGGCCAGTTTGGTGAAATCTGTCGAATTCTGGAAAAAGTTGTTTAACCCAATTGAAGTGGTATACGTTTCTCTCATGCCAAGTATTGCGTAAAGTCGTATTTTCCACAATTTAAAAGAAATTTTTTTGGGATGACCTATAGATGAGAGCTCAGATCTGAACTGTTTCTTTTTTGAGATCAGTTGTGGTGAAAATACCACATAAGTAGACTTAAAAGGTCTTTTCTTGCTCTTTTCTTGTCAGCAGGAAGATCTGATTCACAATCAACCATATGCCAACAATCTTATAAGATGCAGGTAGAAACTCAGACAAGGTCTACTTCACCCTGACAGTGCTGAAGCAGTGACATCATTCAGAAATACTGCTTTGATCATCACACTGGCATCATAGATACCTCAGAATTATTCTAAAGGACTTCCTATGAGCCTTAAATGGCTCTTTACTATATAATTACAGTAATAGGTTATTGGGAGTTTGAGAAACATTGCAACATTAAAGTTAACACAAGTTGTGAAGGTCATGTAAGCTGCTGGACTAACCCAGCAGAAAATACAGGCTATGGCAGTCAGGATATGTGACAGACATGAAGTAAAATGGAGGTATAAAAAAAATCAAGATTGTATTTGAAATACCCCCACATAAAAATATATCAGATCTAGTGTGGTTCATCAGGATGATAAAATTTGAAGCAAATTTGTACTTAAACTCTCATTAAAAAGGCCAATCTTTTTTATTAACTGCTTAGAACAGACACTGAAAATAAACAGGATAAAGAACAGGAGTGTGCTTTTGAGAGTTTAAAGACTCTATTGACTACATTCCCAGTTCTGGCATTTTATGATATTTCTCAGTCTACAGCTGTTTCAGCAGATGCCAGCAGCTATGGTCTTGGTATGGTGCTACTCCAATTACATGGACATGATTGGAAACCTGTAGCTTATTGTTCCAGATAGCTTTCAGATGCCAAAACCAAGCACAATCCAATAGAGAGAGAATATTGGGCAACCATATGGGCACAAAAAGAATGATATAGCATGTTCTTGGTCTTGATAATGTCTAATGACAGCCCCATGATTCCCATGTTATTAATAGGGTACTCTTTAGACTATAGAGATCATTCACTCATTTGAAATACAGACAAATTCCCCTACTGCAAAATCTGTTCACATTAAGCTCATTTGGAAGCTTATGGAGATCACTCTTGTCAGCAGAAGCGCTCATCAAAGCCAAAGTGTAACTTGGTGTCCTTTTGATGCACTGGCATCACTGGCAGAAACCAGATGTGTTAAACTAATCACATGTGGCTTTTGCACTATTGCTACACAGGTTTTAGTGATCTAACCCTGCTAGCTGAGGAATTTATCAGTGACCATCCATGGCTTCAGCAGGCAGAGACAGACAAAGTCCAAGACTATTTGCCTGTAATTAACAATTCTTCAGGTTTCCTGTATCTCTTTTCTAAGAATTGTAGTTTGCCCTTTAGAAGTGAAGTTATTACAAAAGAAACATTAGCGACCCTGATATTTACTCAGTTGAACAGCAGTATGTAGGCACAAGAATTCCAACTAAGTAGCTCCAAAACCTTGGGATAAAATCAGAAATCTTGTGATATCTAGGGGAAAAAAAAAATTCTGAGAAATCTCACACACAATGGGAGACTCAACATTCAATGCAAGACTTTAGGAAAGAGTAGTGAAAGCAGCATCTGAAGTAGAAAAATGTCTAGTTGGGTGTTTGAGATTTCTCATTTTTCTTCTCCTGTTTTTTTTTTTTTAATTTTAAGATGTGTGGCTATCCTGTTTCTCACTCATTCCACACAGAAGTAAAACACAGAAAAGTTTATATATATATCTCTACATATAAATATGATCATATATGTGCCTGCATATATATATGTGTGTGTGTGTGTGAGCTAGATGCTCTGTGAGCTATACAAAGCCCATGAGGCCTCATTCAATAGCTTTTTTGATGTGGAATAACCCCCAATACACAACAACCAATGGATGGAAATCTGCCATTTTATATGGCTCTGCTTAGAGGCCTTCAGACGAACAGATGTTAACTCTAGGAATCCTCAAAATCTCTTCTTTAACTACTGGAATGAATCCCAAAGTTTATGCAAACTCATTAGGAAACCTTGTTCTGATATATCTGAATGGGCAAGTATATTAGACTCTCAGTTTTTTTCACTGCCTGTTACTGACCTCTGAAATGCTGATCGAGTGACAGTCATACCAATAAGGAGCTAATTTTGTTGAGAATGCTAAATTTAATAAACAGAAATCTCTAGCTTTGAAATTGTAAATCTGAAGGAAACAATTTCACAGAAGTCACAGGAAACAGAGAAACTGACTTCATGTTGAAATCACTGAAGCCTACAGTTCATCAGGAACTACAATTTGCTGTCATGTAGCAAATTTCACTAGGAGATTGTTTATGGATTGAGAAGGTAAAGGGAGGGCCTGGGGAGACATATGCTGTTTCCTCAAAACTGTATGAGAAGAGAAACAAACAAAATTGGGAAGCTTCCAGGCAAAAAATGTTAAGAAGAGAAACAGGCTTTTATTAAGTAAAGTTTGAATAGTTACTCACTGTGAGAAGAGGGGAACACTTATTCACCTTCTAACAGTGATCTGATCAATATAAAAACCTTTTCGTTATACAAACCACAGAAATTTTAAAAGGACAAAGTGGAAGCTCATGCCATGTCATCAAGTAAGAAATAGAAATGATTCATTAACTCTAATTTAAAACCTGAAGCTTTTTAAAAAAATTTTTCCTTGCAGATTTGCTACATTAGAGCTGAGGAACAGAACCAACTGTAAGTTCTTCCTTTGGCTGCTAACTCAGGCAAGATGTCACAGCCTTGAGACTGAGAGCCAGCCACCACTTACACAGCTCTGTACAACACAGATATCAATACCCTTCCCCAAACTCACAGACACCACAGTGATACCAGAAATGAAGACACTTAATCAGAAGTGTTCATTTCTGACACAAGACCTCTCCAAAAGCTTATTTTCTTGTTATGATGCTTAGAAAGTGGCAGGGGCTGCTGTAAGCTGGACCTTTTGCCACATCTCGTAGGTGGTGAAAGCGGCTCTGAAGTCAGTTTCTTGGATCTCTTGGATGATTTAGAGACACAGTTTATAAGCTGTGTCATTGCTGGCAGAGAAAAAAACACAAGTCAAACCAAAACTTTCTATTTTTTAACATGTTTATTTATTGCAGACTAAAGATAGTTTCTAGTTTTGAAATTTTTCAAAACGCCTTCTAAATTTGACTTACCTGGTTTCTGTTATGTAGGACACAGCTATCAAATACAATATGGGGGTTTTTTTTGCCCATGGTTAAAAGGAAAGTAATTATGTAAGAAGAAACAAAATTTGAGCTAAAAAACCCATTATTTGAAAAGAACAGTATTTTTAGTAATAAGGTTTGTGAGTGTTCTAGTTCGGCTCCTTTCCTAAGAAATCAGTGGCCAAACATGTCAGTTATTTCAGGGAGACAGAATCAGGTTGTTTCTGCAGACGGGCAATAAATTATTATGGCACTTCACATGAGGTTTTGACACATGCAGCAGCACCTAATTTCAAGAGAAGTTCCAGCAAACTGATGGAGCATACACCAGAATTCAACTAAAGGCGGCTGAATTTAGCTCTTTAGCCATACAACTTGTGGATTTTCTTAGACATTCTCATTGCTACTTTCCCTTTAAAATGTAATTTTGTGCATTGCACTGTGTAGTGTTTAAAGTGTTATGTTTATTTCCTCGTTTTTCTATAAATAGCGTGTCTCACGCTGTGCTTTGTTCTTTCTGAATATTCCTGAATTACGGTTTATTTACTTCCTATGTCCTCTTAACTTGCATCTTTAAAAGTTTTCAAAAAGAAAGCTTTTGCCAGTGAAAGGGGAAAAAATACTTCTCTCTTCTGTAAGACATAATTTTTTCATTACTTCTACTTTTCCTGTTTGTCTGAAAGGAGAAATAATAAGTGACTGATGTATCAAAGCATCTTCCCTGTAATGACATGCATATGAGACAACATTTTAAGTTGCTATTGCTCTGCAAATAACAATTCCTGAGAAAACCAGATTTCATCAGTTTCTTTCTAAAAATAAACCAGGCTTTAAATAGAGTCCAACAAATGAAGTAATATCAGACTCAATTATCTAGCTGAGTTTTTTTCACAGTGGTTTGAAACATTTAAATAGCATCTTTGTTCACCATGATACTTGATTGTTAGGGTTTTTTTAAAAATAAAATATTATGTTCATATGTACTTTTCAGCTTAAGTGGTGAACTACATCCTCATTAGTACTTGAGTTTTTAATTGTTGTCTTGTGAATTCTAATGTGCCATGGAAGGACTATTTCTAAGCAAGCTTTTAAATCATGTATGAACAGTTAAAACATATGAGTATATACACAATACAATGTAAATACAATGTAAAGGGAATTAGAATACCAACATATCTAGGTGGCTTGTAGAGTATTTCTGGACCTCTGTGAGGAGTTTCTCAGGTTATAGAGACACATGGATTTTAAAGCAATCACGACAATAAAAGTTGTGTTCAAGAAGAGACTTTTTCTTTTTTTTCAAGACAGCGGCTTTAAAACCTACCTTTGTTTAACTTAGTTTGATGCAAATATAAACAGTGGTTAGGGGGGATGTGGAAAATGCGGTTTCAGTTACATCATACTGAGGTCATGATATTAATAGTGTTCCCAGCTTAGACCAGTTTGTTTTTATTTACAGCTGGAGACATGGAGATCTGATATACCAAGAGAGGACTTCACCTCTTCTTTATGAAATCTGAATGGGCCAGATTTTCAATACAGGAGCAGGACTGGTATATTGGTTAGTTACAGCCAGCAGGGAAATGCAGTTTTATTCCCAATTTAAGCATGTATGTAAGTGGAATAATGTACTGTCAACATGTCAGTGAAAAAGATAAGAGAGTTATGTTGTTAGCCTTCCATATACAAAATGTCACTGTACTTTTTAGGAGACGTAGCACTGAGGGACTATGTATACACAAAAGGAAACCTGGAACGGATCATGCACCTTGGATCCATTACCTCATAGTAGCTGTGCACCATTATGTACATTACAGATGGTCACTGTCTCTAGTTAAACAGTAGGTGTGTTTAAAAAGGGAACGTGCTGGCCTTCAGGGGTTGTCCTAAGAGAGGTCTCCCCTGCACCTCGGAGGAAAGGGTCCCTCAGCCTGCAGCTCAACTTTTGAGGGACTTCTAGTGGTGTTTAGGTAAATGGCTTCATAGCTGCTTATTTTATTACTGTCTGATATTAGACCACTATTGTTTATTGCAGGTGGCTGCCTGGCAGGTGGGAAGTTAAGGAACTGTATGCATGTGTGTTAGGGCAACCGTTTCCCCTTGTTAGGCGAGGTATCCCGTGTGCGAGTGTGTGTGTGTGCTGCGTGGCAGTTAATACAGCACTTATTGCCTTCAGGAACCTCAACAGCAAAATGTTTCCTGCACTGTGACATTGATGAAAAACAAATTTATTATTTCCATTTTGGTGTTTTTGTGTTTGTTATAAAAGAAGCACTAAGCCTGTATTATTTCAGCACAATCTATTTTCTCGGTTTCAGCACAGACAAAAAAATTTCAGCACTAAAAATAAATATTTTATATTTAAAAATACATTTAATATTAAATTGATGAATATTCAATACATATTCATTTGCATAACTAAAACATAGACAGTGGATTCAGACAAGATAAGCTTTTTGCTTCTGTAAAAAAGAAACTTTTCAAATAATTTTTTCTCTTTTTGCTTGGTGTGCTTTATTTAACCAGTAGAGTTTTTTTTTTCTTGAAAAGATCTGAGTTTTAATGAGAAGCCATATTTCACTGAAAATGAGTGACAAAGCTGGCATTCCCACAAATGACTGCCAATATATTATTTTTGTTTATGTGATCTTTCCAAAATAACCCAGCTCCCCTTTTTCTGTCACTGTGCATATATTCTGCAAAGTGCTTCAGAATGCTGCAAAATAAAAGCAGTTTTAGGACTCCTGACAATGACAAAAGGCAAACAAGAACACGAAAAGTATCCTGAGCATATAATTTAATTAAAGAATATCCCAAATAAATATACATGAAGCAGAGCTAAAATCTATCCCATTAGAAAAGGAGATGTCAAAGTGTACATCAATGGAGTTTATAACCCCCTGAAAGCAGATAGCCTCTCTTTTTTTTTTTAATTTGGAAAGAACTTAATATATTTTCCTCACCACCAAAGGGTAAACAATAGTGCGCACAGAAAGAAAGGCAGGTAATATGTCAGCTCTTGCAGCATGTACATCACCTAGTGGACATGCTTTGCATACTAAAGGGTGGGGATCTATCCTGCTACTGCATATTTTCTGCTCACGTTATCAAGTGTTAGCCCTGGCGCATGTTTTCCACGTATTTGGAGCTGCAAAGCGCACCTTGCAACTTGCGGCTCACCTGTCCCAGCCCTTGCCAAGCCCTGGAGAGGGGGCAGCATTTCTGCAACACAGGACTTCTTATCTCTTTGCTGCTTCTCTGTGCAGGGGTCAAAGCACGATTTAGCCTGCACTCCCAGCTAAACTGACAACGATTTTCTGAGGAAAGTGTGTGCAACACTGGCGTAATCCTGCAGCAGCCTCCATGCCACTGCAATCCTCTGCACTGCACAGCCTACCAAAGGTGTGCAAATAGACCGAGGGGAAAAAGAAGCGTGGCCCACATGAATATGTAAAATATACTTGCAAATTAGAGGGGAAATTGGAAAGATATGGTTAAGGGAAAGGTTTGTGAATTAAAGCTATCAATGATCCAGCTTAGCTTTCTATCTGACTGTTTAGTTTTACATGAATATTTACGGCGTCACTCCATCCAAATGAGAGCTTCTCAAACGAATGCTGTAGTAGCTACCTACAGCCCAGATGCCAAGGCCCAATCCAGCTTCAGCAGAAGCAAACAGCAAGATCCTTGTCCACTTCATGGACTGTGAAAGCAAGCTTTTGGAAGACACATTTATAGAGAAACATCCCTGAAAAACAAGGATGGACTTAAAGTCTGCACACTTAAAGTTTGACTGGAAAAGTGTTTCAGGAGCATGAGCTCTGGATGGGAACATGTGACAATATGTAACACTCTGAGCTGCAAGGCAGTGACAATTAGGAGGGACATACTTGTCTCTATTTTTAAACAGCAATGAGGTGAGTTGATATTTAAGTTCTCTTCCAAGAATTTCAGTGCAGATGACTGCCCATAGTATAATTATTCACAGTAAAGACTGAGCCATGTTTCAGCTCTGAACATTTGATCGGTCTCTGTACAATCAAAATATAGTCAGATTTGGACAGCCTAGCAGGATATTTCTGACTTCCATGTGCAACTATACTTTTACCAGCCTTTCTCTCACACAATGTCACACAGTGATACACAGTGTAAATCCTTCATATGTCAAATCAGACATGGCATCTACAGTCTGCAGAAAAAATCTGCAGGGTGTAAAGTTACCAAGTATATGTGAGGTCTACTGTGAGGCTGCATTTTTTTTCCTTCCTGAAACATGAATTCATCTTCCAAAGAAAGTGTTTATTTTTCCCCTTTCACTAAAACACATCTACTTTCTCGGGGAAACAAATAGAGAAAAGAAAAAGGTATGGATAAGAGAAGTTTGCAATAAGCCAGGCTTCAATCATCAGCTTTGCAATAAAATGATAAGACTTGATGGTTACAATCTTTTATTATTTATGAATCATGTCAATTCTCCCAGCATGTCTAAGAAAAATATAGTTGCCATGAAGTAGTTGGCATTTAACACTTTCTACTACACTCCATTATCTGAGAAGGTTTTGTCCTTACTGGGAACAGTGGGAAATGTCTTACAAGACAAAGCAGGGCTGGGAGTTTAATAGATGATTTCTGTATTTTTCTCATTATGGAAAGAGACCACAGAAGTCTATAAACTTCAGGGATATTAACTTGCTAATAGTTCAGACTCGATCTTCCAGAGTTTCTAAATCTAAGCTGATGCTCCTCCACTAATTTGAACAGTAATGCCTAGAAAGCCGATTGATCTTCTAGAGTGAAGGTACATGATAAAGAGGAAGCATTGCAGGATTTTTTTAAAGCTGTAAACTGAGAATTAGGAGTCAGTGTTCAGTCCCTGACACTTCATCAAAACACGGTCTGAGACCACTGGCAAACCTCTTCTTTATTTTACCTTACACATAGAACAACTGGAATGAAAGTATCACGCCACAAAGATTTTCAAACTAAAGTTTCTAAATCTGCTGTAGACAAAAGAAGCCTTGTAAAATTTGCTATCTTTAGATTATTTTTAAATATTTGAAGATACTTTTTAAAAGATTCTCCCATAATTTTGGCCTTGAAATAGACCTCTGTAAATCAGATAGTTTTTAAATTAGAAATCAATGCCAGACTTGTGGCTGCTCACCATCTTTGTAAATTGAAATCACAGTAGACCAAAACATGTCCTGATTTATGATCTGTGGAGCTGAATTTACTCCAATGTAAATTCAACAGTGTATTACAAGATACTGACCAGTTCATTAAAGCTCCATATTCTTAAATATCTTCAGAAAAGGTAGCTTTATCCAGATTATAAAATATATTTAAAACATATTTTCAAAATCAACCAAAATTTCAAAGCCAGCAACAGGGGCAAATACTGCTATCAACATGCATATAAGTATACATAAAAATGCTTCCCCCCTTTTGGAAATGTGTATGCCTTTAGATTAAACACAGAGAATGGTACTTTGCATTCAGTAGGTCTATTTATGTGTTTAAAATTAAGCATTTGTAAATTTGCAAGATCAGGCCTACAGTGTGTGTGCATGCGTGTGTGCACGTGTATGTACAGGAATAAAGAAGCCAGCTTGATTAGAAGTCCTATTCCATACTCACTCTTTTACTTAACATCTGACATTAGAAAAAATTAAACTAAATGTCCCAGCATTTCTGACAGTTCCAATCCATTATCTGCAATCTGAAAAAAAACATGCACTTTGTCACTCTGAAGCAAATGTAAGAAGTGTTTTTTTTTAATTTTTCTTTCTTTTTTTTTTTTTTTTTGTGGAGACGCCTTCTTTATATAGTGTCAACATGATAGCAGAAATACCAGTTTGCTGTAGACTGTGGCACTGACAATAATATTCTCTGCAACACGTAGAAGGGAATAACTGATGAATCGGAAAATACATGGATGCCTACCGAAATGACTATGTAATGAAACACGAAGTCAAACGGTGGCATGCTTCTATTAATTGTAGATGATAGTAATTAATTTTCACTGCAGTTGTGATCGTGTCGCTGCTTTCAGAAGAATCCAGAATCCCCTTCCAGGAAAGTGTGAAATTGCATATGGGTTCTTCAAGCCATGAAAGACTATAAATTTCTTTTAAAATAAGAGAGGGAGGCCTTCCTCGATACTGTACTTTAGAAAGAGGAAAAAACAAAGGGAAAAAGAAAATGATAATTGTTTTCTCTAAGGCTATTATCTAATGCAAAAGCAAACAGTCTGACTGGAAATCAGCTAACAGAAGGGGATTAGAGAGTAGATCTGAGAGTGGCTTGATTTCTAGCACTGCTGTCTCTTCACACAGTGATGAGACACAGGCAGAGCAGCCAGGAGCTCTCCAGATGGCTAGAGAAAGTGTTTGTCTTGGGTTACTGCAGGGCAGTCTGGACTCTTAAAGCCGGGGAGGCATCATTAGGGAGCAAGTTAGATGTCCACCCAGTAAAAGCGAGAGAAAGAAAGAAAGAGTAGGCAGGCTGCCCGAGAGGGACCACGCTCGCCTATTGTTAACATATACTTGACCCCCACTAACCTCTTCACGACACAGATGTCTCCTACCTCTATCACCTCCCACTGCTTTAAGCCCTCCCCCCCTGCACCTGGGTAGCGGGGCCGGCCCGGCTGCCGGCAGTATGCTGCCTGCCTCGCGCGCTGCCTGCTAG
>VZRQ01006819.1:329078-357411 GCA_013397975.1 Machaerirhynchus nigripectus
GGGGGAAGAGCAGCTGGAGTTTCTCCTCAGCTCGTTTTGACTTTTGTGGACGTGGATCATCTGGACTGGGAAGGGAAGCCGCGCGGCGCTGCTCTCCCCTTTCCCACCCCCTCGCCCCTCCAGCAGCCTGGGCTGCCGTCTCTCCCCCGAGCAGGACGGGAACTTTTATTTGCAGCTCGAAGCCCGTGGCGAATGGTGGGCATCTCCGGTCCTCTGCAGTGTGAGTACGGGCGCTGGGGCAGGGCGCGCCGGGGCGGGGGGGGCCCGAGCCCCTTTCCCTTTCTCCTCTCCCGCAGGGCTCCCCGGGCTCTGAGGGGCTCCCGCGGCTGTAACTAACCCAGGCGGGCCGGGGCTGCTGCTGTGCCCGGGCCAGGTTAGCGCTGCATGCAGCCTTACACGCTCTGTCCCTGGCTTACAAACTAGCACCCCGAATACTGCTCAAGAGCTCAGGAACCAAATAACCCAGTTTTGCAGAAAATAACCCTCCCAGGCATATATTATAACAACGTGTCGGATTTCTGTCTGGATTTAGGACTTGCCTTTTTCTTTCCTGCCTCTCCTCTCTCCAGGCTCTAGCGCTGGCCAGTGTGAGTCGGAGTGCCTGAAATATTTCTGATGGGATTGTTTTGTTTCGCTTGTTTGTTTCACTGCTATCATAGGTTCATGCAGCACTGGCAACAATTTTTCGGACTGTTTTGAAAGAAATATTTTAGGCGGTGCACGTCGCCTTTAGCTGCACGGTGGTCTTGCAAACAGCTTGTTTCCTAAAACGACAGGCTAACGTTAGGAATTGCATTTCCAAAACGGCAGTACAATGTAACTGTGTCATCTCGTCTGGCTGAGATGAAGGGTTCGATTCCATAAATTCGCAACAGACCATCGATAACGGAGATCGGAACGATGAAAACCACATTCCCGGCCATTTAGACGAGCCTTTGACTTTTGTCGAGTTCGAGTCCTTTTGTTAGTGCCAAAGTTGAGAAATTTGATTTAGGGCAGGGAAGGATTTGCCACCCTAGCAGGAGCACCCGTGACTCCGCTGCGGAGTTAATTTATAGCGAACTATCTGTCTTCCCTGTGCTCTGCTCCTCAAGATCTTAGAGAGAAACCGAAAGTAACTAATCGGACGCAGCTCTTAAATCGCTCACGCTCCAACCAGGAGCTAAAATGTTACTTCCTTCAGTTCACTGATAAGTTTAAAGGAGGGAGGGCGAGGGTATGGGGAGCCGAAGCAGCCTCCCCCTCCTGCCCCCCAGGTTGCAGTCGGAGCCGGGTGCAGCGGGACCGCCCTGCCCGGCTGCAGCCGGGGGCTCCCCGGCATCACCGCAGTGGGGAGCAGCCGCCTCGAAGCCGCTCGGGTTTCTGTGGAAGAGCAGCCCTCCACATCCCGATCCGCAGCAAGCTCTGCCCGTCACCCCCTCCCACCTCTGCCGTGCCCTAAATCACGGTACGGAGAGGATCCGTCTCTCGCAGCCGCCCGGCCGTGACGCCCGGGAGCCGGCAGCTCCCGCCCCGCAGATAGCTCGGCAGCGGGCTGCGATCTGCGGAGCCCGCGGCAGTGAGTCTGGCCGAAAGAGCTGCCTAAGTTTTCCACTGACAAGGGCAGCCGGGCGGGAAGCGCCTGCCTTAGCTTGCCGGTGCGGCCCCAAGGTGCGCCGTGCACGGCTGCGCGCCCGCCTGTGCGGGCAATGCTGAACGCGGTGAGGGCGCAGCACGGCGCGGCAAGGGCTGGGCAAAAATGGGTATACACCTCTTAAAATCAGCCTGCGGGAGCTGCCGTGCTGTCCCTGGGAAAGCATCAAGTGCCAAAGGCTTGGCTATTGGCGTAGCCCTGCCTAAGTAGAAGAATGTCTTCTGAGTCTTGGTATGTACAGCCACGCGTTTGCTCCAGCAAGTACTCGTGTGCTTAATGTAACGTTGACCCCTTTAACTTTTAACATCGCTTCTCCTAATTAATCTGTTCAGGCCCCAGACTTAAATGGCTGTCCACAGCTGCTGCAAATTGATTTATCCCCTGATGGTGGTCCGAGTTGCTGACCAAAGCAGGTTTTTTTTCCCCCTCCCCATTTTTGGTCTACTAATCTGTTTTGACTTATTTACTACTTACAGTAATTTTTGCATGCTTTTTGAAGGACTTAGAAAATATTTTCCATTGACATGTAGCTAGAAACATAATTATTGTATTTGTAAACACAATATGTTAGGGCTAAGGGTGAGTATAATTTATTTAACTACACCCTTGAAGCCTTACATTTCCGTCTCCATTTCTGCATCCTGACAGATGCAATGGAAAGTTTAAATAAGCAACTTTGTTAACTGCAGTTTGAGGCAAGATGTGAAAGACGTTTTTAAGAGTTGAATTCTATTGTCCAAGTTTTCTGTTCAGGTTTTCTGTTAACGGCTTAGTGAATCTGGATAGCCGAGAGGATTGAAACTCGTTTCTAATGGTTGTTAAAGCTGATGCTTGACCTCTCCATGGGAAGTCTGAAAACCTCATTCAGTTTATTCTGGGCTGATTTCCTTAGGAAATCCAATATGATCAGGGAATTTCCTTCAGCTTGGCTGAATGGTAAAAAAGTTAGTCCGTCTTGTTTATACGTTCTGGTTTTAGCACTAGGTGTTTCTGTGGCTCCCCATCAATAGGAAGATAATAGGAAAAAGACATGAGTAAGGCTTGTTCATAACTGTACAGTCTGTGAAAATATGAAGTCGGCAAAGGCTTTGTTAGGTGTGAGATTCATTGCAGATTTGCTGTAAAGGTTTTTAATTAGGAACTTATACTATGTTTGATAATTGATAACTTTCTAAAGGTCAGTGTCACCATATCTGAACCTTCAGTATAATTGCTACTATTTTCAATTAATGAGTAATTTTCCTTCGCTATCATGGGAAGCTCAACCACGCATCAGTGCAAGAAAACATAAAACTCCTCCAAAACCCCAACCCACTCTTAATTCCATTGGTGCCTCTGGCAAGCTGGAGCCAGGAAAGGGGTACAAGAGATGCTAGCAGGACTTCTTTCTGCCCTGTGCTTGCAGAAGGGTGAGCGGCTGGGTTCTTGAGCCATGAGCATGCTGTAGGGAGACAAGAACCATTCTGTTTGTAATGGAATGCAGACAGCAGTGTTAGGTCACTGCTTCCTGGCAACTGCTGCACAAGTTGTTTTTCTTCAAAGACTTTGAGCTTTTAAATAGTTTCCAAAATCTTTTTAAGTAAAACACTGCCTTCTACCATTTCTGACCACCTTAATGTTAACTTGTTTCGTGCCTAAATAATGGACCAGTAAAACATCACATGGTGTCTCTCATCTGTGTGCGCTTAACACTATGTATGCCTGCGTGCACAGGGAGTTTTATACTGGGAGTATTGTTTTTGGAATAATGGGGGAGAAAAATAGCTCCACCTGGAGTGCTGGTCAGTGGATAGTCAGTTCAGGACATTCTTCCCTGTCAAATCCTGTTTCTCACTTCTCTGAAATGAACTTCAGACGACAGGCGTTGAATGCGAAGCTCGCCTCACTGAGGTACTGTGCAGACTGCAAACTCCTTGTTGCCAGACGCTTTGGGTGAAATAGGCATCTGCAGTGTTTGCATTGGGGGTGATGGGAGAAAGGGCTTGCAATCATCATTTTCAACTTTCAAATCCACTTGCCACAGTCCATTACTGTTAAATCTTTAGCTAATTGAATAAGGATATCAGTATGTCGCTATTGCAGCAGCTTCAGACTTTTTAGATTGGGGGGGCAAGGAGAAGGTCTTGTTCTTTGTTCTGAAGAAACTTAAGTTGTCATGCAGAGATCAAAAAGACTTAAAAGCTGAAATAAAATATGAGTTTGGTGTTCTGAAGAAGCTTGGCTAAAGAAATGTGAAAAGATAATTATTTTTTATCTGAATACATTAAAAAACCTTGATCCATACAGTTAGTAGCAGCAGCAGCCTGCTCTTTTTCATACAGCCTTTGAATACAGCCTATAATATTAAAAAAGCTGAAATTGACACTGAATTTAGTATAAGTAATGAGAGTGTAAATCCTTAAAACCCTGGCTTCCAGGTTACATTGTCTTCATGTTGTTTCACATCAGATATCTAAAACAGTTGGTTTAAAAATGGAACTTTTAAGGCAAAGGGTCTTGGTTTTCCACAGAGATGTTCCTTTTTAAAGAACTGCTTTTAAAATGCAGTTATCCTGTTCTTACTATAAACTTTATTAGTTTAATATATGGTAGCACAAATACATCAGGAAGTAGCGGACTGTGTGGTTTTATGGATAAAGAAAAATGAACAGCAGACATAAAATCAAAGTCAAAATATCCTGGTCTTTAAAAGCTTTTTTTATTTCCTCCCCTCCAAATTTTCATCTAAAAGACACTGACTTCCATCTTCATTTTTTTTTCTGCCATCAATATGAAAGTTTCCAAATAAGCTTTAGACAACAGTGGACATTTTATTAAAGTAAACATTAGTTCAGTATAATGGAGGTAATTGTAAGTGATAAGAGCAGAGCAGGTTATCTGTGTGTTGTTTAAACAGAAGGAGCTATTTTGCACCATTTCCAGTAGCCATCTGTAGAGGAGAAGGGTTTGCACCTGTCTGTCCACACTAATTATAGATTAGGTCCAAAGAAATGAAATTCGAGTAGGCTTTCTCTTAATGAAATCCATAGTGATTTTATTGTAAATGTGTTTTGTGTACAGACGGTGATGGTTTGTCTGCGAGTAAAATAAATTGCTGTATGGCTGTTATGTACTTGTAGTTGTAAAGCAGGATACTGCTGCATTAACAAAGGTCCTGAATAAAAATGCAGTGCTCCATTTAAGTCCTAGGCTTCAGTGATGGCTGTAGCTACGCTTAATCAGAAAGGTTCACTGTAGGCACAGTTATTTAGGGGTATGTTTCAGGGTAGACTTCAGTTATCATCACTTGCATGTCAATGTACTGGCATGTAGGTGGTCCTTTGGCTGAAATATGAGGCAGAACTGGTTTCATGTTAAATATGGACACACATACATGCAGAGTGTGTCAGAAATACTTTCCTCTGGTTTAACCTATGTTATTAAAATAAAGCGGAAAGAGTGAGAAATGCATTCTGCAGTAAAAGGTCACATGAATTTCTACCACATCTGTTTATAGTAATTATGAACATAATTAACATAAGAATTACAAGTGAGGTAATGACAAGCTGAGCTATGAGATATTATGCCATAATAGTCATATGTTGGAATTCTCACATTATAGCACACTAGAATTCACATATTCAATGCAAGAAAGAAAATGTTAGATTTTTATCTGTTTTAATGCTTCAAAACTTATCTGCCTGGGGCAGATGGACTTTCCGCTTTAGAGGAAGGTAACCCATTATTACAAGAGAGTCAGTTGAAATTAAGATTTCTAGCCTGCAGCTTGGACTTTGAGACAGCTGTGCTTATGGAACGCCACTTCTGTTACACATTTGTATTCTGATTGTATTTATTTCATTAATACACATTGTTTTATTTTTAAATGTGTTTTCACAGCAAACTGCTTACATTAGTGCAGTGGTTTAGCTCAACAATTAGAAAGGATCCTGGATTAGTTTTTCTTTGGAGTTTAGTGGTTTGATTAATAAAAGTATGGTCAATATAGATATAAGATGCACATGGTGGCCCTGCAAGATGAGAATCTGACGGATCCTAAATTAGTTCATGGCATGGTATGTATGTATTTCAAGGAAAAGCTCTGTAACAGATATACCAAAAAAGAGCAGTCTCTAATTTGTGCGTAATGGTTTGAAATAGCATATGCAGAGAGAAAGCTCTGTATTACCTTGCAGGTTGAATTAATTAATAAGTCACTTTAGAAATGTGTAGAACATACCATTAAGTTTAGGAGCTAAGGTTTCAAACAAGCTGACTAACTTTTGTAATATGACCTGTCTGATTACGTCTAAATATGGTTGTCACACAACTGACAACTGGAGGAAGTTGAGGGAGAAGTGGCCCTTCTTCAGGGTAAAAATACTGGCTGAGGAATGCATAGTAAATTTGACATGTGAAAATCAGTTTGTCTTTATTGAAAAATCAAAGTCCTGGTTTTGTGATAGGAACATTTTCCCAATTACTGTCTTTCCAAGGCTAAACATATAGAGCAGTTTATGAAAAATAAAAAAAATTACCTTGTGCTATGTCTCAGTGATACCAAGAGGTTTTCACTTTATTGGATTAGTGGAGGATTTGTGACAGACCCCTTTTTATCTGACATTCATTGCGGTGACACGATTTTCACACACATGCCCTTCCCCCATCTAGGTTCTGGTTTTCACTTTGTATTATGTGTCAAATTC
Source organism: Machaerirhynchus nigripectus (assembly GCA_013397975.1). Classification (NCBI taxonomy): domain Eukaryota; kingdom Metazoa; phylum Chordata; class Aves; order Passeriformes; family Dicruridae; genus Machaerirhynchus; species Machaerirhynchus nigripectus. The sequence continues at coordinate 335,397 of VZRQ01006819.1, forward strand.
CCTTTATTCATTTTCTTGTGGAAAAAACTGCTATCTTGGACGAGGGATTTTGGAAGGAGTTTTGCACTGAACAATGCCAGTCTCACTTCAGCGTGCTGTCATTGTCCTCCCTCGTTCGTGGTGCTCCTCGGCAGACATGCAATGGAAATGCGTTTTCTAACAAATAAGTGTTGATTCTGAGGAAGAAACATTTTGGAAACTTTAAAAACCGAGGGCATAGAGTACCTGGTGCTGGCATAGCTATTCAGGTGGTCGGCTGTGATCATGGTAGGCAGGCCAGGCTGCTTTGCTGTCTCCCCTTTCCATACCTCGTGCTAACCCTGTGCTCTTTGATGAATCCCGACAGAACAGCCCCTCACTTTTCACAGAACCCGAGTTGAGAAGTGTAGGGACCTCCTCCTCCTTATCGCTCATCCTCTGGTGAATGATGCCACCACTTTGTAGCAGCAGTGCTGTGTTCAGGCTCTTATGCCAATGGTGAGAAAGAGCAGGTTGGGTTAGGTAGGGATTTGGCCAAACTGAGAGCGGGTACAGTCTGTGACTGCACTGGGCCAGCGGCCGTCGTTCTCCGTGCGGGATGCAGGTATGGTCTGTGAGGGGCGAGCCAGGCTGCAGGAGTGGGTATGGTCTGTGAAAGGGGAACCGGGCTGGAGGCATTCACGGGGACGATCGCCTTGGTGGGAGTGGTGGCCACCTCCGGCACAGGAGCCTTGGGGAACCACCGCTGCGCGACCCCTGGCAGGGTCCTTATCCCAGAGAGGTGCTGGGCAACTTCCAGGTCCGGAGCCGAGGCGGATGCCGGCCAGAGGGGAGGCACACGCAGACCTGGGCACCGCCGCCTTCCACCCCGGTGGGCGGCGCGGAGGTGGCGCCTCTCCTCGTGCCGGGCGCGGCTACCCCGGGGACCCCGGCCCGGCCCCAGCCCCGCTCCCGGCCCCGCTGCCTCGCACATCCTCCGGCTGCCATCTGGGCCGCGCTGATACCGTAATCGCCGCGATGCACGCCGCCGTGCCGCTCCCCCCGCGCCGGCGGGGGCGCGGAGCCGCGATGCTCCGTCCTTGTGCCGCAGATAAGCTGCGAGGCGCGTGAGGCGCACAAAGCCCGGGCCGCGCCGGCGCCTCCTCGTCCCTCCCGCCGCCGGAAGGTAAAATCTCCACCCGCGGGCGGGGGGACATCCCTCGCCGCCTCACGCCGCCCGGCCCGGCCCGGCCCGGCTCCCTTCGCGCGGCACAAGTCGATAGGCGCGGGGAGAAGTGAAGATGTAACCACTTATTATCTCCCCCCGGAGCGGGCCGGGGATTTACGGGCAGAGATTAGCCGGCGGGGAGACGGCATCTGCCTTTTGTTGTGCTGCCTCCCCCCGCCCCCGGGTAGCGCCGAGGGGAGCAGAGAGGCTCGCCTGCCGGGCTGGCCGCGGGGAGGGAGGGGGTGGCCGCAAAACAAAGGTGACTAAGGGACCCCTCTTTAAACACAGCCCACGGGAGCCGGAGAGTGCCATGTCTGGGTGTTAGGCGGGACGGGGTGGAGGAGCCCCGGCCTGGGGTGGCAGCGGGGCCGAGGGGCTGTGACAGCCCCGGCCTGTCACGCCAGGCACCCACTGCTCACTCCTGGGGTCGTTTTAATAGAGGCTCCTAACTTCCGAAATCCCCGCGGAGGATGACGCCGTGCTTTAGGAAAAAGTAGCCTCTTCACTCTTTCGTATTTGTTGTTTCGGATGGACTTTCGGTGGTGCTTTTTAAGTTCTCTCCCACATTAAGATGACTTGCATGCTCAGTGTGTGCACGCACGCTGCTTTAGCAAACGGCTCTATCAGTGGTCATATCTTAAAGCAACATTAAACGATTACCTTTATATTTAAAAGTTTGAAATATTTATACTGCCGTTTCACTTTGTCAAGTGTTTGCACAGATAGATATATAGATATGATCTGGTAACTAAAAGCCTAATTAAAATTTGTTTAAAGCCAGGGGGGCATGTATTCTTGTTGACAGCAGCAGATCGATAGGGTAAGACAATAGAGCCCCATTATTTTACTTCCATTGACTGAACATATTGACATTTCAGGTTTGCGATTGCCTCAGTGAGCATGATGAAACACTGAAATTCATGAACCAACTGTCTGGAGTGGCACATATATTACTGTATGTCATCTCTGCCTTCAGGTTACCTTATCACTGAAGCAGAATGGTAATGGATGGCAGCAGAGTACTTCAGGGGGGTGAGGGCTCTATCAGTTAAGAAGCTGACACATAGCAGGTTTCAGAAGTATCTTTAATTAGACCTAGAGTTATGTACAAAGGAAGATGGTCCTTGTTACCTGCTGCTGTGCTTCAGAGTTTACAGGCTCAGAAGCAGACAGGATAACAAGGTACTTATGTTTCATTTTTTTTTATATACATGACTTGATACCTTTAACTTTTTCAGGAGCCCAAGGATTTCTGGTTGTGCTGTTTGCATGCTCGCCATGTTCACCAATGGCAGCATCTCAACCCAGTCTTGATGCTCAAGTTCCAGAGCATCTGCTAGACCTTCTCCCAGTCTGAAGACTGCAAAGGACACAAAGAACAACTTTAAAAAAAATTAATGCCCTTTGAATTTCTCTCCCCTGAACATGTTCTAAGGATAATGCTCGGGGAATTCAATGCAGTGAGACTATAGCGGAATGATACATATATACACATATATATCTATATATACACACACACACACCTTTTTTCTTTGGTATAAGCACCATAAAAAGAAATGTCTGTGCAATATGTGCACATGAATGCATAATTGTATATAGCAGTTTATATGATTGCATATAAATGCCTATATAAAGAAGACCCCTGTCTGCAGAACCTGCAACGTGTTTATTATTTCAAAGGCTTTCAAGTCATCTTTAAAATCTAGCTGACTGTAGAATGAAACGCATCAGGGTAACACAGAGATAGAGATTGAAATTAATTTAAAGCAGACAAAGAGCAAACACAGAAGAGCCATTAAAATTTAACTAATTTTTAAAAGTGGAATGAAAATATAAAATGTATTTTGTGTGCCATCTACTCAGGAATTGTTGCCATCGAGTGGACTGCTGATGCCCTTTAAGATGGTAAAAAGAAAACTAGTCCTTTATACAATTTTCCTGAAAATGTTAGGTTTCTGTTTGATCAGCAGGTGCTGTTGAGATGAAAGCCATGTGTAAATTTTCAGAAGGCCAAAAGTGTCAATTCAGAAAAGGAAAGTGATAAGAGAAAATGCAATCAGTTTTCCTGTTTTCAATTTGTGCAGGATTTGAAGAGCTGTTTTGTTAAACTGCTACATCTGCTCCAATATGAATATTGAACTACTTCCACTAAAAATAACACCCTATAATTTGGAAGCCATTGCAATCTTTTGTTAATGCAAGTGGGTTATTTGGAAAAAAAAATCTATTCTGAAAAATCCCCTGCCTAATGTGCATTTTTGTTTATCGGCACTTTTATCTTCAGCAGATAAAATGGCATTATGCAATTAGGACCATATCTATTTGAACTGGAAAAATGACACTGGATAGCTGAATGTCACTATGTTGGTAAAAGGATTTGACTCCTAGTTTTGAAATAATTTTATTAATAAACTATGATTGTATCTTAAAATGACATATAGCTGTTTCCCCACTGCAGCAATACAGCTTTATTTACTCCTGAGGACCTTGAGCAATGTAAAGGATGTTCAGAGTATGACAGAACATTCTTTGGCTTGTTTCATTCCTGATATACCTGCAAATCTTAAGTTTAGGCTAATCAAGGACATTTTAGTTAAAGGGGAATTTGGAGTAACTTTTTCCATGGTAAATGAAATGACTGAATCGTACTTGAATGCATATATACAAAAAAAATTATCACAGTTGTGGAGCTGCTAATTCAAGTGAATTCTATGACTTGGAAAGCATAGTATTGGTAGAGCATACATTTTCTATCATAAGCATCTCTGGAGAACGTACATTGTTGCTTTTTAATTAAAAAAACCCAAAAAACCAAAAAAACCAACATCAACCAAATGGAAAGGATATGTAATTTTTATAAGGGTCTAAATGAAGAAGGGATAATTCACTGTTATGTCTATGAAGCTCTGTGTACATAACATGAGTAAACGTGCAGAACAGAATGAGAGCTTTTATTGCTTTATTTCAACCTAGAGAATTACGTGGTTTTAATATTAGAATGGGTTTTAGCTGTTGAATTCTAATCTTATCTAGTAGTCAGGAACTAATTTTTTTGGTAGGTGTCTGCATGGGAAAGGGCCTTGCTGATGCTTCTGTTCGGTTTTGCAATTGGATTTGTAAGCTTTTGACCTTGGGGGATTTTCCTTAAAGTGATCTACAGATCAGAAATAATTAAAATTCAATAAACCAAAATTTAAATACAGAATGGATTCTGTGTGAGATCCGTGCTTGTGGTAGGTTGTCTAGAAGTCTGTGGCATGTCTACTTTATAGCTTGTATTCCCCAGCATAACTGTGTGCACACATGTGCATAAATTTATGTTGAATGACAGAGGGATAATTATTTATACAGATTTTATCCAAAACTCTGTGCTCTCCTGAAACATAACAAAAAGCCTCCCTCCCCAGAACAGTGTTTACATCCCGTGACAGTCACTAGATTCAAATCTTCTCAACATGAAAGTTGTTTCCTTTCCTCCAAACCTTCTTTTCCCCAACAAAGCTAACCCTGTTAAACCTCACCTTCTGTGGGATGTATACATAGTTATAGACATATGTACGAGAAGTAAATATTACAGAAAACATGGCCGATTGGGGCAAAATGTCTGTAGCCTTAAATAGCTCGTGATATCTGCCAACAGCAGGAGTGGCGCTGAGGAGGCCCTACCTCGGCTGACCCGGGGGTGTGAGAGCCTTGGGGAGCCTCGCGTTCATTCTCGGTGCCTACACGGGGCTTTCTGCTCGCAGATGCTGCCTAGCAAATGCTCTGGAGCAGCATGAGAGCAGAGACTGCCTACCTGAAGAGTTTTTAAACCAAGGAGCTTTTTACTCTGGTCGTGGGATTTTCTGGTACTTTGCACAGGGGTTGGGGTGGAGTCCAGCCCCAAAAGAAAGATTATAGCTGGATGCAGAGTATCCTGATTTTCTTATCTAAATGTTCTGAACATATTCATGGGAGGGCTCTGTTTTCTTAATCTTTGCCAGAAATGCTGCATGCAATTTTGCTGTTCCTGTTGAATAGCTGCCGTATTTAACTCCACTGGTTGTGAATGGAAATGGGAATATGGAAAGAAATACTTTAATGTTTCCTCTTATTTTTTGTAACACATTCTGGGATGCCTGGAAACGGAGGTATTTCAGTATACAAAAAGTATTTCAGAATACATAAAAAGAATTTAATAGAAGTTCTGAAACTTTGGTTTGTTTATATGTAGTTTTTGGGCATGTGTGATATGGTGACTTGTTTAAGGAATACATTTTTATGCTCAGTATTATTTATTGAATGTAGTGTTTGTGAATGTACAGTTGTGTTGTACAGAACTGTACAACAACAATATTTCTGAATGATCCAGTATTGTAACATGCTGATTTGGGATCCTCATGGGATAGTTCATAATTTCCTTAATCATTTCAGAAGGCATTCGATTCATTGCCACTTTTATGTCTATCAAGACAGCTATACTCTGGCACTCATAGTAAAGTAAATATGCAAAGTTCATGGAGGATAGATAACAGGTTCTTTCGGAAATTAGGTTGCAGTCTGGAAAGACAGAAGACTCCACCTAGTGGAGTGGAATTAATATGCACATGGTGGCAGGCAGCGGCTTGTAATAAAATAGATGTCATTTATGGAGAGCCAAGTTGCTACAGAGAGTAAAGCCCAGGAATTCAGAGGAGTGTCTGAGGTGATGGTTGTATGACCATTACAAATTGTACCAGACTGTAGTTACTTTTGGAGCTCTAGGAGGCTTATGTACGTCTGCCATGTTGGATGTTAATATGTAATTTGCATAAGTAGCAGGCATTACCACTAGCTTTTTTCTTTTGTGGTGCCTTTTATTTGGAGATCTGCTGTCTACATTTTTTGACTTCTGACGGTGACCACACAGGTGCCCCTTTAGGTTGTGGCCCAGGTGTCATTTTAAATAGCTCGGAAAAAAACCCCAAACCCAACAATTCAGCCCCCAAAAAATCACCACATTTTCCCCACAATTGCTTGTTTTTCGGAATACGTTTTCTGGTTTTTGCTTCTTTTATTTTTGTCATGGCAGTATCAGAATGATAGTTCTGCATGTTGCCATGACAGGTTGTGTGGCAGGTTGAGTAAAGCTGTGTGTGCTTTCTGGGAGTCACAAGGTTTAACAGATTATATAGGGGTTTGTACCTGTGCTTTGCTGTCCCAGTGGTTTGGTCACCTTGTGCTACTGGGATGTAATAAAATGAATTTTAAAGCTGGGATGTGAGTGAACACCCAACCTGAGCAGCAAAGATACTGTCCTGAAATCCTTTTGAAAAATTCATCCTAACATTGAATCACACATGCATTAGACAAGTTCAGGAAGAGAACTCCCCAAGACCAGCTCAGGCTTTGACAGTGAGATGGCGAGGCTATTGCCAGAAAATGGGATGATTAGGGTGCAACAAAGGAGACAGAATGCTGCAAAGTATATTTGGGAAGAGTGCTCCAAAGGAGTGCTTCTGGTGACATCCAGGTGGGGTTTGTTGCCAGAGCCATTAAAGCATAGTGGTGCCAGAAAAAGCTGCCAACAAATGTGGGAATAATGGCACCTGTGGGTGTTCTATCAATGGATGGTCCTGCCAGGATGGTTTTTTATTTTATTTAAATGGTGACATTGCTAAAAGTATTTAAGGGTAATGTTATAGAAAGTGTTTTAGTGAGTGAAGTCACTGAGTTCTAGGAACCATTAAGCAAAACCTGTTTCATGACTCTGCTATTTATTATTTTAAAGCTTGATGGCAAACCACTTAATGCTGGAAAAGCAGGCTGCAACCTGTATTAAAGTGTGCTACAGGTGGACAAGGAAACCATCCTACTTGAACTGAATAGCCCGGTGTTGTTTCTGAATGTTTTACACGTTTCATGTGCACTGTGATAAATTAATGCGACTCCATGGATCAGCAGAGCTCATAAACATTGAATTAAGGTACTGGAGCTCAGATCTTCCGTGGTGCTCCCATGCCCAGTTCTCACTGAAGACAGTGTTTCTTTAGTTTAAATGCCAGTCTGAGGATCTGGACCTTCAGGCTTTCTGTGCTCCCATCTCACATCTGTGATCTCGACAATACTTTTTTGGATCGATTCTGAGACTTAGATCTAGGTCTCTCCCTAATAAAATGGGCTAGCTGAAGTCTCAGTTTAAAGCAAGGCATTCTTTTTGAATTGTAAATCACAGACTTACCTGACAAGACTTCTGTATAAAGGAGAGAAAAAGCCTATTCCTTCCATAATAATACTTGCAGAGATTCCTATTGAGTCCGTTGGGCCAGGGTTCTCAACTTGTGTATCCCAAGAGCTGTTTTAAATTGTGTTTAAGCCAGCTGTCTGCTCCAGACTTTTTCCAGAGAAGTGCACAGCTACAGTGAATAACAGCTACAGTAGTTGAAAGGAGGGGATCTATGTATAATTTTCCTTCCACATTATGAGATTTATTGATCCCATCCTCTTCACATGGGGAGCTTCTGACGTTAATTTTCTTTTTTGTTTGTTCATTTGTTTTTAAGTCCAGGCCTAAATTTCACTATCTCTTACAGAGCTATTATTGGCCACTATTGTTTTTATTATTCCATGGCTTCTCTGGGAAGAGAAGGGTGGGCAGGACCTCAGTGACATTGCCAGAGCAAGTCATCAGTGGCCATGTCTGCCCCTTAGGAGGTCACAGGAAACAGGTGGCTGTGTTAATTGTCCTCAATCCCAACTCTTGTCCTTCCTGGAGGGAATTTAGAAGTGGTCAGGAAGTGTCAGGTCTGCTGTGTCCCTCCAGGTTCACTACTTCAGGCACTCATAATAATTTGAGGTATGTGCCAAGCAAGGGAAACTCTCTGGGAATCCTTACTGTCCCTTCTAAGCTAAGTGGCTACCTGGCTGGGAGGGCTAAATGCTGTTGTTGCAGACTATGTTTGGGATTGCAGCTGGAATCCAGCAGAATAACAAAGAATTATATTTAAAAAAAAAAAAAGTATTTCCCTATCATATACTGTTTTCCTTTTTTCAAGATATTCATAAAAGTCCTAGGTAAGAAAACTACAAAAACTTAAGAGGTGCATGAAATATTTCTGGAAACTATGATCTGCTTTTATCTGGTGAATCGAGGATGGAGAATGTCAGTGCATTTTCTGCCTAGGCCAGTTTTTATTGTCTTAGTTACAGCTGCACCATCAGTAGTTTTGGATCTCTAAATGGCACTCAGTCCTGTGCTTTGGAAAATCAGTTAGGGTCTTGCTACTTTATATGAGCTTCTTGTTAACAGCTTGCTTGATTTTTTTAGCCGTGAAGGTGCACAGCATTGCTTACATGTTGGATATGATGTGAGTTGAGTAATAAATATACTAGTTACTTATCTGCCATATGCATTTGGGGTGAAAACTCTGAGCTTCTGCTCAGGTGTACTCTTGATATTACTGAGACTACTTGCCTAAATAAGGTGGGCTGCAGGATTATGTGGCTGGTGAATCATACTGGTTTCTGAATCACTCTTACAAAATACCAGCCTGAAATACTACCAAATAATGAACACATTGTGCTTGGACGGGTACATTATTTAAAGAATAGCGTTTTTAAGCAGAATATTTTGTAAAATGTTAGTTTAAGAAGCACTTTGCAATTTACTTCCATCAAACCAATTGTACCAGGAAAATACCTCCTTCAGAAGTAAAAAGGTGTCAGTATTGTGGGAGAATATCTGATTTTTATCCAGCTATTTGCTATTTAAACTCCCTTCTTTTCAGTGCAAGGAGATCAGCTGACAACAGCAGCAACCAAATCACGTTTGCAGCTGGGCAATTACAGTAGACCCTAAGATCTGCAACTGTCAACCATGAACGCAGATGCCTTCAAAGTTCTGTTTTTCTTCCATGTGGAAGTCGTTGGCATGGAACAGATGCCTTCATTTTGGAGAAACCAACCGCTGGATATAATTGGTTCTCTCTTGTCTTGTCCTCTAGGGACAGTCTCTCGCAGATGAAATTAGATGAGAGGGGAAAAAAAAAATATACAGGCACACACACTCGCACATGACACAAAGCAGGAGTTTTCAGGATCCCTCTGTTTTGTCACGTGGAACTGTTTTCAGCTGGAAGATTTCACTCCATTTTTAGCACTCTACACACACATGATGATGCTGTTTGAAAAACATGCAAATGAAAATATGTATCTGGCCAAAGTTTATTATTAATCTAGGCATGCTTGTTTAAAAATAAGACAAGCATATCCAGCCCATATTACTTCAGTGTTAAATGTTGACTTCTGCGATATCTGTTAGTGCTGCAGTCTCAGAAATTTAAAGTTAAGTCTCAGAAGAGACAAGACTCTTGAAAAACTGTTTTGTTGCAGTGGTGGAATCAAAGTACTTTCATCAAATGGTTTGGTAGTTGTTAGCATGGGAGCAAAAAAACAAGTAGCAGACTTCAAAATTCACCTAGCATTACCGGCATTCAATTAAGAAAGCATCTTTACAGGAATTTCAGCAGAGTTAGTCTGATGGACACCTGTGATGTGCTATTGATGGGAGCCCTGTGGTAGGGTACCGAAGTGACTGTGTCCTCTTCCTGCAGACACCTAAAATGAAATGATGGCAGGTAGACTTAGAGGCTATAAGAGAGAGGGAAAATCTGCCAACCCTGTGCCTGTCAAAGGGTTTCTGTCATCCCCTCTCTGCCCCAGTGTAACAGCTACCAAATAATTGTGGTTTGTCTTACTTAATTATACTATTAAAATAAATTTATACCAACTTCAGGCTATCTTAATAAGCTCAATCGTGAACTGTGACAGTGAGGCAGTGGTGTGTATTCTTGGCTACACTGGGTACATCCAGGAGGGGGGCACAGCAGGGATCCGGGACTGCCAGGAAGTAAAACTGCTACTGCTGGTACCCAAGACCCTGGAGGTCTCTCATCTCTGAATGCCTTTTCTTTCTTAAGTTTTATTTCCTAGCACAAGTTTGGGTTTTTTGTTTTGGTTATGAGTTTTTTTTAATATGTATTTCAGTTTAAAGTATCAGTCCATATTTTACATGATGTATTTACTACTATTGTAGTAGCCTAAATGTCACTAGCAGTGAAAAGTGTCAGGAGTTATCTGGTTGGTCCTGCCTTGGTCTGGATAGTTGGTAGAACACAGTCGGCAGTTTAGACACTTGATGTAGCTGTATAGCTTCCCTGTGCCGTGGTCCTTTGTTTCCTGCTAACCCCCGGGAGCTGTGTGGGTGGAGGGCATTCACAGGGACTTTCAGCAGTTAGAAGAAAGCCCCAGGTAAACTCGTTTTTTAACTGATGACTCTTCAGCTTTTATAAAGGGAGATTCTTTGCTGTAGGACTCCAGTTCTGATTCACAGGACTTGAGTGTGACAGTGTGCTTGTCTTACCATTGTATTTCTGAAGAACCACATATTAAAGGGAAAATTTAACTGGGGAAGTGCTTAGGTGATGAAGGGATTTCTGGCAGTATCTGGGAGGTACAATAATTGTTGATTTCATTTGAGGCTGATCCTGATATTTGTAGTCTTTACATCCTATTAATTCCTTGAAAGATAAGCTGATACAAGAACGATTTGCCAGGGCCAACGGCTCTTCTAAAAATCTTGGCTCAGGTTATATCCCCCTTCTCTACACATATAAGATAAAAGCACTGTGAATATGAGGTTAACTGAATTCAAATAGAAGACTCTCTGGAGTTATTGCATTCCTTAGAAAATACATTTCTCATATGGTTGAGATTGATCAAAAAAGTATTCTGTATGCCAGTGATTACATTCCCATCTGTGATTAAGGTTTTCTGTCTGCATCTGGTTTTCACATTATATTTCTGTAACAAGAATCCTTTATATGGCAGAGTTCACTCTCTGTATTTTCTATTAGCTGCAGCTTGAACTACTGCACGGATCGCAGATTTACACATGTGGTTTTCATTACTTCATACCATTGAGAAAAAGTAATATTTGTTTGGGAAAGTATGTTTTTCAAAATTTCCATGGTAATACAACATGTTGATCCTTTTTTATAACACTCATGTAAGACTACAAATTGTTTGAGGCATTCTGCTTTCAGTGAAGTTCAGACATAGACAGTTTTGAATGTACATTCAAACAACAGCAGCAGTTTAAAATTCAGGAAGCAAAGATACATTTAAAGAAGGAGATTAGTGTAGAATGGGTATAGCAAAATGCATCCATCACTTTGGAAAATGTGGCATGTAGAAAAAATGAACATGGGCGTGAAACAAAGGAAGAGTAGCAAATTGAAGTGATGTCTTCATTGTAAAGTGGATGACAGATTTTTTTTTGTTGTTTTGTTTTGTTTTTTAAATAAGAACTTTTTTTACAGTAAGATGTTTAAAATCTTTTACCAGCCATGAAAAAGGAGTATGCTATTCTGCAGACAGAAATACTGAATTTTTATATGTTATATAGTTTAACATATTTGACCATAATTGTTTCTAGTGGCCAAATCAGAAAAGGTTAGCGAATCATGAATACATCTTTACAGATGTCTGCTGTGTAACTCTGAATCCAAGATATGATGTTAATTTAATATCCCACTATAAGACAGTATTTCAACGAGACTGTGCTATCGTCACTTGCTAGAAAACTTAATGTTTAAATGATCTTAGTGAAATTAATAGGGCCATTTGGTCAGCGGAGGATTTTTCAGTTTTGGTAGGGGCATGGGTTTATGACCACAAAAATCAGATCAAACAATAACAACAATTCAGAGAATGCTGTATGCATTTATGGAAATTTAAAGTGTTACACAAAAGTCTGGGCAATTGAAAAGTACACAATTCATGCTAGGGCACAACTGAAAAGTAAATTTATTGCCTATGTAAGAACATTGTGACAACTAGAGAATTGCATACAAAATAAAAATAATTTTATAAAAGTAGTTATTGTACCCAAGTTGTGGAGTCCTAACCACATTTTGGAGATTATTTTCCAAATGCCAGAGGCAGTCGTGTCACTTTGAGAGCTCCACAGTTGCCAAATTCTGGGTAGAGTTCTGTAGTTTCTACCACTTGTTTTCACTGAAATAAGTGGAATTTTGGCTTGTCTCAGGACTGTGGGGAAATGTCCGACCACGAACACTGGAAATAAAGAAAGGACTTTGGTGAACTCCTTTGTTCTGTAACCTTAACTTGGGAAGGTTCGTTTTGATTTGAGAAGGGTGCTTGTTTGTGGGAAAGGTTGCAATTTCTAGCACAAACACAAATGCGATCTTTTGCAAATGCCCTCGGGCAATGCATTTTTTTGCAGAAAGATCCTAGTCCAGGAGAGGGTTGGGGCTGGATTCTGGGTTAGATGCATGAGCTGTGGCCGGATCCTTGTGCATGCTTAACTTTATGTCCCGAAATATTTGAATAGTGGTTGCAGATTGAAGCATGTACATAACTGTGTGTGCTTGGCTCTGAAAAAACTTTCTGTCTTGACATAATTATGAACCCCTGAAAAGCATATTAATGCCTTGGAAAAACTGACAACACTGTAATGCAGACTTACACAAATGGCAGAGTATTTGTGTAACCCAAATAAACAGGTTTTTTAGGTGTTGGAGTGGGAGGGAGATTGCCTTTTCAAAAGTGGGAAGATAATTTGTCAATATATCAGTAGCTTTTTGATCTGCCTTTCTTTGTTTAAATGTGTTTGCTGTTACGACTTACAAATCCAAATTAGTACAGCGATGTGTAAATTGGAAGACCTCTATTTTTAGTAAATATTTTGATTTAATAAATGATTCTCAAGAGCATCTGTTGAACCAGGTAAAGTATGTAATATTTTATATTAAGGAATATATTTAAACCCAAGCATTTTTACAGAATTAACTAATAGGTGGAATATAGGCTGCCCTTAATTTGTTGCCTTCTGTATGTCAGCTGTTTGAACTGAGCAAGTTATGAAACAACCTTTGTTGAAGAATTAATACAGTTTTAAAGTACTACCTTATATTAGCTAAGAAAATGTGGTTACTTGGTTTAGAATAATGTTTCTTGTCTTCCCTTTTTATTTAAAAGACTACTATTATCATGCAAATGAAGGGGTGTGGTGCTTCAAACTGGCTGTGATATATGCTTTTTTTTTTTTTTTTCATTTGTTGTTGTCAATAGAAAAGATTGATCTCTGGGCTGGTGAACGTAATATCTGTCCCAGTCAGAAAAGGAAAGAGGAAATTAGCAGAGCGATTGGTGGAGAATGATATCTGTCAAAAGAAACACTTGGAGAGCACTGAGTTTAGTGATAGGTGACTGCCGGAAAAAAGGGAACTTTGAATTTTGTCAAGGTAAGGAACAGAAAAATATTTGATTTTATAATGTGAATACCTTTTAGAAGTTATTCTTGTGTATGTAATGACTGTACCTTGCCTTGTAAACTGTAATTAAAAAAGAAATCTTTCCCTTTAGCCTCCAAAGAGTCTGCCTAAATCAGTGAAGGTGCTGTCTTCTTTTAATACCAGTGAGAAGGAGTACTGCAATGCTAATAAAATCCATCAGCCATGATTTTTTAAAAATCTTAAATACGTGTATGCGAAATTTTTAACTTTGGGTTCTTTTTGTGTTTTTAATGACATAATTGCTTTTTATGTGCCATGTAAATATTACTTGGCTGGGTTGTGGAAATAATGAAGTTCGGTTCAATAATGGTTCGGAAATAATGAACTGTGACATGCTCCAAATTTTGCAACCAGGTTAAGAGCCAGTTGTAATCACATTGGCAAAATGGTTGTTTGTAATTTAGTGGAACCCTCTGGTAAACTCATTGCATTGGGAATCTGTGATAAATTTGATTGAGATGATAATGAGAATGGATATTTCTGCTTCTTACGTGCAAAGATTTCTACTGTACTAGAAAAGTAAATCTGCTATTGCAGGACAAAATTTCTAGATAACCTGTGGCAGTCATTCCTGTCTTTACTGTAACTACATTTTTTCTTCTAAAATGGTGTGTGTCTGGATGGCAAGAAACTGCTAAACTGATTTTAAGTGCTTTCCAACACTTGGATAACTTTCTTTTACAGTGTTGGACCATATCGCCTGACATAACTGATAGAGTATGGTACCAAAATAAGATGAGTAGTGTCTGAGTACTCTTGGCTTTGCCCTGGATAGTTTTAAAGGTAGCTCAGCCTTGATCATATGACTTGTTTTCCCACCTGAGGCACCATGGCCCATGCTGCTCTGCCTGTGGGGTGTGGAAAGATGGAGAACAGCTGAGAGTGCCAGTGGGAGCCTTGGCACATCACCTTGTGGTAAGGGCCAGGCCTTTTTGTGCACCAGTGTGAACATACTCTTAAAAAAATTAAATCCTAATAAAAATGAATTTGCATTCTAACTTGAGTTTGTAGCTCATTTTAAAACAAATAAATGCTTTTGTGGGACCTCAGGCAGCATTGGAAGAGAATGAATAATCTTAGTAGGGTTTCTTCTTGTGGTTTTGTTTTGCTAATTCAGCAGCGTATAGCTTCTGACTAATTTCTCCTTTTTAGTGTCTACAGTCTTATTTTTCAAAGTGCAAATGTACCCTGTACAGGTGGTTGTTGGTTGGTTTCTTTTGCCATATGGGTCTTCATAAAGGATTTAAAAAATAAATAAACGTAAAAATAAAGATGTCATGCCTGAAGCATGCAGTGCTGGCATACTAATAGGAAGTTTATTGTGGTTTATTGCTGTCAGAGCACGTGCAAGATAATGGAAATTTCCTACAACTTGGGAGAAAGGCTTATTTTTTAATACTATTCATTTAAAGAAAGGGAATGAATACAACTAAAATTCACTTCACCTCTATAAAGTCCAACTGATCTGCTGAATTATTCTTAAAAGGGAGGGAACAGCACCTTATCCCTCTTGTTCACCATTGCGCAGGTCATGCTTTCTGTATCGCGTGGCTGCAGGCACACCCTGCCATGGTGAAGTTGCTGTATACTGCATGATTCCATTCCCTGTGCAGTTCCAGCAGCTGTAACCTTATACCTAAATAAACCCATCTCTCTATGACACATCTTACAGAGATAACGATATTGTATAGTTTTCACCTTGGTAGTGAAGAATTCAGAACTGCTTTGTAGCTCTTAGAGAGTGATCAGTGGTGGTTAACAGTTCTTAGATCTTTGGCCATTCCCATTTTGACATTTACTTGAATTGAGGTGACTGGGTAAGATATCTACATCTGGATGTATTTGTGACATGCTCCAAATTTTAGTCGTAAATGGCCAAGAAGCTCCAAATTTTCTTTTTTTTTTTAAATTTTTTTAAATTTTTTTTAAAATATTATTTATTTATTTCAGTGAGTAATTAAAAATTAAGCCAACACTGTTTGAGCTTAACTTAATCTGGACTTTGCTGTGCCCAAGAAGATTTGACTTGCTATTGGAAACCTAAATGGAATAAAATGCAAAAAAAAGGTGTTTTGAATCTCTTGCCCCCTTGAAGCAATGGCCTCTTGTAGCAATGACTACGTCTGCTGATGTGACCCCTTTCAAGCATCCTCATCTTTGTTATGATATTGCAAAGTCATCTTCTCTTGGTTTCCTTTTTTATCTTCAAAACAATTGTTTGCTTACCATGTATCATAAGGAGTACAGTGAAAATAATAAAGTCCCCTTCTAACATACCACAGATGCAAAAGAGTACAAGTGTATTATAGACAGTGAATTGTCCTTCCAATCAGAATTTCATCTTGTTCATGTGGCGCACACCTGTGGCTTGCTGGCATTGCTCTTAATTGGAGTGTGAGAGAGCTTAATGAAAAACAAAGCTGGGATGACAAGGAGAGGCTGCACGGCAAACATGGGTTACTTCACACCCAAGTGAAATTCAAAATACTGGCTTGGAGACAGCTCCCTGGTATGTGGGAGCATGTATGGGTGACTCTATAAAGGGAACTGGTGCCCTGCTCGTTGCTACCTTGCAAATAAGGCATTTTTTCTCTCTAGGTCAGGTTGATTTGGGCTAGTTAAAAGTAGTGGCCGATTTCTCCAGCTTGCTTTCTGAGCCAGTACGAGTATCCTGGGAATCCAGCTTTTGAAGTACAAAGAAAATAACCCATAATCTATATAAAATGCTAGTGGATGGGGAAGGGAGGAAATTTACAGAGAATAAGTGAGTTTTAGAACAACTGTATTAAAAGTAGAATGTAAGGGGAGTGTGTGTGTGTGTGACATTAGTAATTATTTTAATTTGAAAATATGATCTTTGAAACCTTTGAGGTGAGCAGAGGACAAGCTCTTGCAATATGATATATTTATTAGTAAACTGAAACGAAGCACTCCAGTTCAAGTTCCTTTTTCCAAGTGATTTCTTTTTCCCTGAATTTGCAGAGTTTGGGTTCCTTCTCTGTGCCCCCCCTCCCTGCTCCCCTGAATGTAATGTGTCTCTGATAACGTTAATGGGCTTTGCCCCACATGGAGCAGCGAGGGTATTGTACCACTGCTCACTGATCCCAGGTCAGTGTGATGCGTGAAATCAATTTATTTGAATCTCTTTGCCTGTATAGGAATTTGGCAGCGTGCCAGTTGTTTTCATTTAATGTTCTTTGTGTTGAACACAGACAAGCAGGCATGCTTTTGTACTCCTTTTTCTTCTGGGATCTTCTCTTTTCAGCCAATATTCTATTCTGTGGATTTTTCAGAAAGAAGTAGGAATGTGTTACCTTTTTAAAAAATAATTTTTGTTTAAATAGCCTTTAAAGAGCGTAGAAACTAGGTCAGCCACAGAGCAGCCCGATGTAGGGTTTTCTACCAAGTATAGGTGGTAACACCTGTGCTACACCATTTCTGAAATTTGGGGAAAAAGAGAGAGAAAACACTGGTCTGTTTTTCTAATGCCTAGGTCTATGATTTATGTCCTCTTGTAAGACAAAGGCTCGTCAGTAATGCTTAATAATTACTCATATATATTACTTAATAATAAATGCTCAGAATAATTTTATTTCTAAATAAGTGAATGTCTGCCTGTTGGCTGGACAAATTGGCAGTATGTTTCAGGATCTTTCTGATTTTGAGTAATGACCTTAAACTAGACATTAATTTGGGAATCCTTTGCCTCATCTTTCTGTCTGTTACCCCCTCCCCCCAATAAATTTATTCTTTTAAATGGCTGGCTGAAGAACAGCTACACCCAAGCACACATTTCTTTCATTTTTTCCTTCTTTTTATGAGAAAGCAGCAAGGTGTGTGGAACAGAGCAGATAATTTAGCCCTTTGTAAACTGGGGGTGGGGGCGGGAGGGAATAGCAGCAGATATTTCCAGGAGGATTTGTTTTAGAGGCTGGTGTCGGGAGAGGCAGGAGCAGCAGTAGAAGGCTCTGCTGATGCTTGGGGCGGCTGGTGCGGAAGTTGATGTGCAGAACCACGGAGCCGCGGCACAGGGGTCAGACTTGTACACATCAGCCCCGTTTCCTTGTTTAATTACCTGAAGAGCAAAACATCCAGGCTGGGAGTGTGTGAAAACCCAGTATCTCGAACAGCAGTTTGCTGCTCTGACATCCTGCAAGGCCAGCCCCGTCTGTCCGCAAACGTCAGGGCTGGTTCCTGACAGGGGGCTATCTCTGCCGGGCCTCGGTTCCTTCCATTCAGGAGGCATTGTGTGGAAGAGGGTTTGGTCAGGAATTTGAGGTTCCTGCCGGTTCTTCCAGCCCGGACAATCCTGTGACAGATAGGCATGATTTTTTTCTTCTAAAGAATAATAATAATAAAGAAAAAAATTGGCTCTTTTTAGTCTTTCCCTTGTAATTCTGGCACTGGTATAACACTGACTGAAACAAAACATTAACCCTTTTGCTTCTGAATTTGCATATTTTTTCTGTTATTTGAGTCTTTCTTCTCTTGCTTGACCTCTTATTTTCAGAAATCAAATCTTCTGAGGAGCAAATTATTTGAGGTGGATTTTGTTCTATGCAGCAGTTAAACTTTTGGAAATGGTATTTTTTTCGTAGTTATCATTTATACAATCATCATACTTGGCATATTGTTTGTCATTTTAAGCATGCTTGGCAGCAGCATTTTTCTTTCTCCCCTGGATTCAAACCAAGCTAGTGTTTGTTTCTGGCCCATTAAAATAGTAGGGGCATCTATCATTGCTTCCATTCTCATTATTCATGTGATTTTCTTAGATGCCCAGTTTGGTGTTCAATTTTAAAGTATTGGGATAGGGTCAGTTATAGTCCTTGCTGTTTGTTTAGGTCACAGGCAGGGTTCAGGTTTGGGTCCATAGATGGGAAGTGTTCACTGGGATGTAAAGCTCATGCTTCTAGCTGAAAGGTACTGTATGTTTACATAGGCAAAGGCCTTGGATAGGTGTTTGGGTGTTTTGGTTTTTGTTTGTTTGTTTGATTTGGTTTTGGTTTTGGGGTTTTTCGTCTGGTTTTGTTTTGTTAGTTTGTTTTTGGTTTTGTTTTGCTTTGTTTTTTTTTATGTGTGTGTGAAGAATTAAAGTATGACTTCTTGTTTAAATGATAAGTGAATAACATTAGTTATTTGTATAATTTCAATACTTGAGTTTATAACATAGTGGTGTTAATAGTTGTACTGGTAGAACTTAATATCACTGGGTACAAGTAGTAAAGGGAGGTAACATAATTAATAAGACCTTCCAGCAAAACTGTGAGTGTAGCTTGTGACTATTGCCTTTTATTGTTGTGGGCAGAAGCTGGTCCAAGAAAGATATTTGTGGTTGCAGGAGTAGAGAAGGAGAGCTGAAAATTAACTAAGGTTTCATTTCCTTTCATGCTGAAGGCTTTTGGTCCAGTCTGTAGAGTCATGCCGATAGGCTCAGCAAACATATTCATGTGCTAGGGATTTTGGGTACTTCATAGGTGAGATTTGAAATCTTTTGAGCAGTAACTTAGACTTTCCCTGCTAATATTTTCATTGGGATTTTGTAATACAGATTTAAGGACATACTTTTCTTGCATGCAGACATTGCCAGGTGAGGATTCTGGGGAGCCTTGAGTGAGAGAGGCAGCCTTCAGTGCAGTCACAGACAGGAGTCAGCTACAGAGCAGGCAGACCAAAAGTCATTGTCATCTATTGTGCTACTAATCCCCCATCTGAAAAGGATTTTCAGGGGATGGTGCAACAATAGAGCTGTTACAGTGTTATCAGAATGATAACTGTGATCTAATGAACTCTTAAATATGTACAATAATCCTTCACCTTTAGAATCCGGCCCCTTTCTTCAGTACAAACTCCCTAGGTTACTCTGGCGTAAAGGTGCCTTTAAGTAAAAGTGGATTACTTAGACATGTAGTTCTAAATGTCTGTTCTGTCATATTGTAAAGAAGCCATAATTTAAATAAGCATTGCTTGTATCTGTAGGATGAAAAAAAGATGGTTTATGCATTGTGGTCAGTCTCATGTTCCTATAGGGTGTATACATATAAAGGAAATTATATGTCTCTTTGAAAGCGCTGTCAGTTAAACCTTTACAAGTCATGTAAGTTGTGTCCCTCTTTTCCAGTGTTCTAATTGCCTTTATTTTTTTTGCAGAGTTCCTAATCCAATCAACTGTCCATGACCTCTAGCCAACCATTGCCCACCTCAACCAGCAGTCCATTAAAAGAAAAGTTCTCCACGGATGTGTGGTGACTACAACCACCACACTGTCCTTCTGCGTATGCATTAGGTGTCTAGAACCTCTTTGAAAATGATAACAAATTATAGCATTTACACCATGGTTGCCACTCAAAAATTCCTTAGTGATAATAGTTTTAAATCAGCATTCTCTTAAAAAAAAAAAATTATCTTGGCCATCTCCACAAGCCTCTGCTG
The DNA here is from genome assembly GCA_013397975.1 of Machaerirhynchus nigripectus. Lineage (NCBI taxonomy): Eukaryota > Metazoa > Chordata > Aves > Passeriformes > Dicruridae > Machaerirhynchus > Machaerirhynchus nigripectus. Next base: position 355,350 of record VZRQ01006819.1, read on the forward strand.
TGACAATCTTGCTTAAGGAGAGTTCTTGTGGATAATAGTTCCCAAGATAGTTTGGGCTTTATTAAAACTGGCACCTTGCATTGTGCCCAAACATTTACTGCTGCTCTTTGCGGATACTGTCCTATTGTAAAGTGGTGTAATTTGCTCTTGGTATGAAATTCCACATGATAATCACCTCTGCTTTAACTGCTTCTTGTCTGAATGGCTACAACAAAGCACTATGTGGAGTACAACACAATTAGATAAAGTGAAGTTATATTTAGAGGCCTGTGTTCCTCAAGCCTCCTCCCAGTTCCTAAAGAAACAAAGATTTTGTATTTTAATTTTCCTCAGCTATGATGGGATTCATCTGGGTCAGACTAGAAGGTCAACAGACTAGATTAGACTAATCAGATTAGATTAGGTCAGCACATTGTACTTCCAGGGAGCTTGATGTTCTCCTTCAATAGGCCTTCAAGTGAATCCCATTCTGGCTTAGTTTTGTAGTGGAAACCTAACTGGCACAGTGTTTTTCCCTCAGTGCTAGAGTGCTGGTTGTTGCTATTCAATTTATGTGCTAATTGTGGTTAATATTTTATGGCAGTACTCACAGTTTGAAATTCTGGAACTTCTTTTAGCTGTCAAGGTTAGTGGAGGTGGGAGAGGATAGATGTCCAAGGCAGCTGGAGCAGAGACAGGGCATGTAGCGAGTTGAAGAGAGATGTGTAGCAGAGTGAGGTGGCTGGCCCCAGAGTCATGAATTTAGGAGTAGATGTGATGGCAGAGAGAAAACAGAGGGCACTGATTGGAAAAGTTAGAGAAAAATGTGATGGAATGTGTAACTAAGGAAACAATGGAAAGAAAAAGATTTGACTAAAATCAGCACCTTCCTTTTGTCACTTGAAAACGATAATGCTTTTCTATCATCAAGGGTTGAATGAGACTGTGTACGGATTCTGCTGTGTTTCCAGATGCTGAACTGCATTAGAACAGTTCATTTGGTAATACTGGTTGGCATTGTAGCAGTTACAGGGTCTGCCAGGGTTGTCCTATTATAAACTGTGAGAAAACTCATCCATAAAAGAACCACATTTCTGTTAGGACTTAGTTTTCTTCATGTAAAAATGTGGCCCCCTGCCTTTATTCCATTAGACCTCCTAATTCATCAGGGAAACTGAAAATACTTGATGATGAGGTGACTTTCTCACCTGGCTCTGGAAAGCAAATCATTTAAATGGGAAAGTAATGCTTAGCTGTACTAGATATGCTGAAATATTTATTTACAGTCCTCATTCACTTGCCCTCTTGAAATTACTCAGTGGTTGACAGATGTCATACTAAAATAAAGCATAAATGGTAAACACCAACATGCTGTACAATGGCACTGCTGTGATGTTACGGGCACTACTGTGTGTGTAAAAACATAAACAGACATGCAGAACGGCCACATTGCCAGCCCATTACAGTGGAGGCCAATGGAAAGATTTTGCTACCTGATGTAAGACTAAGCTTTATTTTTGTGATACTTGTCAGTGTGTTTTATGAGCACAACCTTATCCTTATATCGTTGGGAAAAAATTATATATATATATGCCGAATAATACTGTTCTTTAATTTTCCTTATATTTCTGATGACTATTGTGGTTTGCAAATTCATATTGAGCTCATCAGGAACAATAGCTTTGTGTGAAGGCTCCTTTGAACGAAGTTTTTGTACCATTATAAATGTAGTAAATAAATACAAATTGATCAATATATGACAAAAGGGTGAAGAAGAGAGGTCAATAGGTAAGAATATTTGCATATAAACCATCTTCCTCTGTTGAAAATGGCAGTACGAGCATAAATAAATGTTTTGTACTGCTGTGTATTTGCTCCACCTGGTGGATTTTCCTGGAAGTGTTTTTAATCTTCCTAATAAGGGGAAGTTGTCTTTAATGTAAAAGACATTTCCCAGAGTTAAAGCAACGTCCTTCTCTTTCTTTCTTCCTTTCCTTTCCTTTCCTTTCCTTTCCTTTCCTTTCCTTTCCTTTCCTTTCCTTTCCTTTCCTTTCCTTTCCTTTCCTTTCCTTTCCTTTCCTTT
>VZRQ01006819.1:357527-397527 GCA_013397975.1 Machaerirhynchus nigripectus
TTCCCTTTCCCTTTCCCTTTCCCTTTCCCTTTCCCTTTCCCTTTCCCTTTCCCTTTCCTTTCCTTTCCTTTCCTTTCCTTTCCTTTCCTTTCCTTCCTCTCTCTCTCTCTTTCTCTCTTTTTCATTCTTTCTTTTCTCTTTTCTTGTTTCCTTCTCTTAGCAATAGAATAGCAATAGGCAGATTTGGAGAAAGAAAATATAATTTGATATTTGTCTTGGCCACACTTTGTCAGCCCAGAGATCTCTATGAAAGTGTAGCATTCCAAATCCATTAGTAATTACAGTTTATTTTGGGGCTTATTTAGAGTATTCTTGGACTCATCTAGAGATTAGTAATTGCTAAGTCCAAGTCTGTGGCTCGTAGACTTATATGTGATCAGTGAAAGGGAGGATTTGCTATGACTTCCCCCTCCCCCCAATCCACAGTTCTGAGCCCCTCGATGAGAAGTAGCAGTGTTACCGAAAAAGAGAGTTACAATGCTTAAGTGTTAGTGCTGTACATCAGCATAAAATCTGTCTGTCATTAAGCTAGCTTTGCAAACATTGTTTTCTTTGGAATTCTTAAGGACTCGGTTATGCTTTGATCATCTCATTGTTCTCCTTAGGTTATTTTTTTTCCTTTAGACTGTAATGGCTCCCTAACAGAAGGTGAAGTTTAGAAAATAGTGTCTCCATATGCAAGGGATTTGGAGACCTTTTTATTGTCTTTAAAAATGTCATTCATAGTCCTCATTAGCATTTATTGTTGCAAGCATACAAGCAGAAAATGTGAAATTGGTATGTCATGAATAGCTCCACAGAGCTCTAGAGCCCTGAAATTTTGCCTGCAGTGTGGTGTGGGGCAGGCATTGAGAGAAAGCTGGCCAGATGGCTGCCAGCACAGAGCAGAGCTGCAGGTTTTTGTCTCTGGTGCTGAGAGGAGGGAAAGTTCACTGGAGCATACGCTATCACCCCGTGCATTTTAACAAAACTAACTCGCCATCAGTCAAAACGGGGAGGTGGTGACATTGAAACAAAAGTTTTCAATATAATGTAACAATCCTTGTCAAATGAATAAAATATGTTTAGTTAGTGTCACAAATATTGACGTGTTACAGAGAAAAATGCAAGGCTCGCATTTATGGCTAGTGGTAGATAGGCTTTCACACAAATATGCTCTACATTATCTTTATTATGAAGATCCTATACATTGAAAAGACATCGATTAGAGGTCAAAACTTGGGTTAATATACTACAGCAGGAGGAGTTTCCCTACCCATGTTAAATGAACAAACACCCTGAGCTTCAAGTCAAAAATCAACTGATAGCTTGAAACCCTTTTTTTCTTCCCTTCTTCTACCCTCCCCTCCCCCCCTCCCCTTCTTTTTGTATCTTAAAATATGGCCATAGTTCAGCAGGAGCAGATATTCTCTTGCAGGCTTCTCCAGGTCACACTGAATGTGTTCTCTCTCTGTTAGTGAGACAGCATCATTGGTATTTTCTTTCAGAAATATTTTCAAATCAATATCAAATTTTCTAAAGTGCTTGAGTGGTGTCTACGCACAGATGGTGTGGTAATTTTCTTTGAAGTCAAATGATGATAGAAATTAGCAGTCAATTCTAATTTACCCACATTATAGAAAATACAGTTTTTAATAAAAATACAAGGCAAAACTTGTTTAGTCTAGATCTCGTGAAAGAAATAGACACCAAGACAGGTACACTTATATGTGAGTTTGTCCATGTGAGTGTTCTTACTAAAACGTATATAGAGGGTAAAAGAGCATGCAGTCGTTAGGACCTGAATGTTGTCCCTCCCATTCTGAGTCAGTTAATTTTTTGTGGAACTATTCTTTCATGTTAGGTCTTAAGGTATATTTTCATTGCTTTAAAACCTGAAATGCACCTGAAATGTCACTGGAATTTCTAAATCTTCAATAAGAATTAATTTTTGGGGTTTTTTTTGATCAAAAAGCAGTAGGCAGTCTAGGTTTTTAAGTCTGTGCCACTATCAAGGCTGCCTTTTCTTAGCAGATTATTTAAAATACTCTTTGGAGTATTTTTGAAATATGGATATAACTTACAAGTTTTCTTAAGTGAAAAGACATGAATGCTTTCTCAATTCCAATGAATTTAATCCAGTACTTGAAGTAACATCATGAACAGTTTGTCCTAGACAACCAAGAATATTTTCTTCCCACCTTGGTGACTCTTTCAACTTCTCAGTATTTGATTTGTGTAGGTAATCTCAATTAGTCTATGTTTCACAGGGAAGTGGATGTTTTAACTGTCTCATTTGTCTTATTTCAGAAGTCCAGAAAGCCTTGCCAATAAGGAAATGCTTAGGGAAATGTTTAGTGTTATCTGGCAAATGTTTTGTGTTGCGTGCATAAAGAGCTGCTGTTAACAGATAAGCACATATCTTATTGGAATATTTGAATTCCATTTCCAAGCAAGGAATTAGAAGTTTATAGAGAAGTGCCTTTCTTGGATAGCCTGAGCCTTTTGTGGTAGTGCAGTAAAACCAGAGGCTAGGTACAATGTCATGAAAAAAGTTGCACTGAGGGTGCAGGCCTGGGTGGGCTGCCATTGCACCAGGCAATCGGAGATACTTGGGCAGCAAGAAATTAGTGAGCTTCTCCTCACTGGTTGTTGCCTTTACTGTACTTTGGTTGGACAGTCAACTGAATAAAGTTAAGAAAGCATCCAGAAGTGGTTGTCCCCTGTCCCCTGCATCAGCTCCACAGCTCACACATTAGGTGGGTTTGCCCTGTCAGTGGGATGCCTTAAGAAAACACTAATAGCTTCCAGCTGGGTGGAAAATCAAAACGTTTTGGGGCTGACAAAACTAGTAGATTTGAATTTGAAAGCCCAGCTAATGCCTCCATTTTTATTTACCACTCGCCCATAAAAGATTATTTTCCAATATGTCAGCCTCATTTGGTGGCCAGTGGTCTGAAAGTGAAAGTGGAACAAGCAAGCGGGGAAATCTGGACATTAGTGAGTCCGCCCTTTCAAGCTGGTGTGCCACTTTGTGGAATGGCCTTCCCTGAGATTGGGGGGGTCCTAATGACCATTCATCAATGCTCGTTGACTGATCATTGAGTGCCTTCTCATTCAGTTTATCAAGTCTTGCACATAAAAAGTCAGAATAAGCATTATTCAGCTTTGTTAAAGCCAACTAGGAGTAAAATGCTCCATTTGAACCCATTTTGCCCTTGGTTTTTCACTTTGTTAATGCAGTCCTGCTTAAATGAGTGCTTTTATTGGGTCTGTTAGAATATCTGAAACTATTAATTCTCTTGTATTGAATAGCTGGTGGCAGGCCAGAGCAGATGGGGTAGAAAACTATTTGGTTGGGTGTATTGCTTTCAATTAGGATCAATGAGGTTTCAGCTCCTTTGAATTAACTCACTTAATACCCACTGTGTGAAGTCACAATGTATCACAACAGTCTGCTATAAGTAGAGCGGCAAGTTGAGAAGTCCTACAGAAAAGCTTTGAGTTAAATTCTTCCTTCACTGTTAACAGAGAGCTTTCATTAACTACAGATGTGTTTCAGTGGACTTCCAATCCCTGTTATTAAGCTGGGTTTGCACAAAAGGCAATCTCTGTACTTTTAAATGATGGTCATTAGGAATTTCCCTTTTCCATCAGATCCATGTCTTGGCTACCTTATATCATCCGCTGCATAAAAATCTTCTTTCTTCCCCTTCAAATACAAGACTATGGAGACTGGTTTGCCTTCTATACCTGTTTTCAAAATAAGGACTCCTAGAGGATGATTTTAAATGATTTTGTAAAGCATTTTGAGTGATCGTCAAAGAAGGAGTTGGTGCCCACACAGGATGGTGTCATGTAATGTGCACCATAAAAACACTGGCCCTAGATTGTCTTGTGGATTTTTCTCTCTCTTTGTATCCCTTTCATTTTGGTAGTACTCTGACTCTTGAGGTGCAGCAGAACTGTTCTCTGTTAAAACCACTGCCTTTCCTTTCTTGGTGGAGAATAAAACCTTTTTCCAGAATGGGCTGTCCACTCATGCTTGGCCTGCTAAAATTTTAGACCTGGTGCAAAAACTCTAGGGCCAAGCTTTAGGTTACTGCATTAAGAATGGTGGTGGGGAAAACAAATAAATATCCACAGATACTTCTTCAGGGAGGACTGCCAAATGGGTTGCAGCCTGCCTCAGAGTATTAAATAATGAGAAGGAAAAACTATTCGTGCAGCTGGCTGCTTGAGAAAATGCTGAAGTAGTCTCAGATGCACAGGCATTCTGTTAGTCCCTTCCATGAGCAGACTTCTAGGTGAGAATCTCCAGGGATCCAGGTTTTGTTGACGTGGATCAATTTAAGTGGCAATTACTGTAGTCAGATAACAGCTTAAAAAGGCTTTTTACACACAGAAAAAAGATGCATAATCACACAGCATATGGAAGTTCAATTTCGTGAGCCATGGTCTGTGGATTTACAATGTACTGATATTAAGACCTTCTTTTAAGAGTGAATATTGTTCGGTTTTATTAAAATGCATCATACCTTTGACACGTTACTTTCTACTCTGAAGCTGATTCAGGCTGCATCTATGTTGATAAAAGGTTGCATTTCCAACTGTGAAAATGTTTTTCCTTTTGTGTAGAGTACAGCATTACAAAAGAAAAACAACATAGCAAATACAATACTACCTGACTGGTTTTAAATACTGCATCAAATAATAAAACCAAAAGGACAGTAAAGTCTTTAAAGGCCTTGTTGGCACAGACTTCACTTGTCTCCATTTCCCTTGCTTCTCTCCCTTTGCCCCTCTGCTTTTCCCCCCTTTGTGAAAGTGGGCTGTCATGAAAATGTTTTCATGTTTTGGTATTTCTCTTGGGCTCTCTGACACTCAAAAATCCATTATAGAGAACTTCATTATGATAGATGTCTGATGAAGATGAAGGAAAGACCTGCCTCAAGTAGCAGACACATTAGGTTGTTAGTGCTGGGCTGTTTATTGGGGCAAGGAAGCTGCTCCTTTTCTTCTTGATAGTCTTGGATTTGCTAGTCTTGTGTTTGGAGTTTTTCTCCTATTTAATTGAAACTTAAGGATTCCACTTAGATTGTGTTAAAAAGGTATTATGGAAATATCAGTAAATTAAGTGATTCATTTTCTTTAAGTGAGAAATATTCACAAGTTCAGTCCGGACATTAGGAGGGACTGTTATTTTCTGCTTAATTTTGCATGTGTGTCCTTTTCCTAAACAGATCTTTATCAGGCTCTGTGGTAGCTAGAGGAAGGAAGAGGAAGGCCTAAAAGCAGAGTTGTTTCTGTGTAATAGAGAGAGAAGATGGCATAATGCAAAATCAGGGGGTGCATAAATAAGTACACAAGGACAGACCTTACACTGAGAAGATCTGACCGAGAATTGCTGCCTTTCCATAAAGGGTTTGAACGTGAAATGCAAAGGCAAAGTCAGAACCAGAACCAGGACCTACATGCTAGTTGTTGGAGAAACGCTTGTTACTAAAGGAAGCTTTTGCAAGTGCTGAATGGGAGGAGAGTTTTATTCTTCTTGTGCCTGGAATTTTGTGCAAAGCTGTATGTGCTACAGAAGGCATGCGAGTCAAGCGTATGTTTCTTCTACGAGGCAAAGATGTTTTACAAAGGACTAAAGAGGGACTGCTGAGAAGAAAATAGCCAGCTTTAGATAAAGCACTATAACAAAGACTTGTAGTTTTATGTATCATGGTGTCCATTAAAGCTTAATAGAGAAGAATGAATTGAACCTAGCCAGGCATACCTTATTCATGTGAAGGATAAACATTGAAGGGGTTCACAAAATCAGAAATTGGGAGGACATGATTGTTTAGCTTTTGAAAAAGCTTTACGGGGAAGATTTTGTTTTCATCCCCCATGGATCACTATGCAAGGTAAAGGAGAGTAAGCTGCAAATGTTTGGAACATATCAATGGAAGAATCCCAGGGGGTTAAAAGCACCATAGTAAAATGTAAGTGGTCTGCTTTCTAAGTGTGTCCTATTTTACACATACTACTGTGGATCTGAGAGAGGGAGTGATTTTGATACTCCGTTCCCTATAGTAAAGGAGAATAATAATGACATAAGTGTGGGAAGAGGGGGGGGCTCCTCCTGTATATTCTTGTGCACGTTTTGAATTTCCGGCTAAATAAACAAACGTAGTCCTATGGAGTGCAAAATTATGGCAGTTAAAATAAAGAATGAATTTGTTTCCACATTTGGAGGAGAGCGGATTCAAAGTGATGCTTTTTCTTTAACTGTTGTCAGCAGAGGAAAGGGTTAACTTTTAAAGAAAAAATGAATAATTCAGTGTTTGGCTTATCACTCTGCATTTTAGTTTCTATTCTTTGGTCATCTGGAACTTGGTGTGAAAGGTAGAGTAAAAGGAGTCAGCTGAGGGGAGCCAGGGTTGTGATAATTTGCACACACATCCCTGTCATTGTTCTGCCTGAAGAGACAGGGCTGGGTTCAAGGCCACATGTGCTCCTGTCATCATTCACATTTCTGCTCCAAGTGCAATACAGAGTGTCAGCTCTCCATCTGTCTTTGCCTGGCAAACGCACGCGCCCAGCATCCTGCCTCCAGCTACGCTGCCACAGCCAGTTCTGATGGCCCTCCTCGCTTCTCTCTGTTCATTCCAGAACAGGAGGCACTGAGCCCTAAATAAGCTTGCTTTTAGGAGAGAGCCATTTACAGTGTGGTATATTTTATCCAAGGATGCCTGGTGAGTCGAAATTATTGCAGCTCTTTCGGTTCTAAATGAGGAAACGCTAATTGTTTTTTTGATAGTATATTTTCCCTCTCTCTTTTTTTTCTTTTCTCTTTTAATATAGAGGGTGATTTGCAAGCTGATACGGGTAGGAAGCGATCGCGGATGCTAATTCTGTTGTGTATGTGTTGGGGGGAGGGGAATTTGTGCAAGTGAACTGCTAGAGATGATACTTAGAGCAGGACTGGATGTTTCACTGAAAAGGGGTGAAATAGCAGAAAGTCACCAGCTTTGTGGGTGCAGGTCTCTGCACGGGGGATCATTTTAGCAAAGAGAAATACAGCTTTGGGCTGGCTTTCATGACTGTCAGCTGCACCTTGAATCTGCAAACATTTGATCGTCAGAGATCATTCACAGCATTTACCCATCAGCTGAAATTATCTCTGTGAAAAGCTGTTTATGTTGGAGAAGTGAGGGAGATTTATAAAACAGATTATTCCTGCCTTGTCCTAAATCTCAGTCCTTCTCTGTCACCAGCCAAATCACCAAAATATGTTGATTCAAAATAAAACAATAAAAAAATCTGCTGAATTAGAGGAATTGCTGTGGAGCTGGGAGTTATAATAGGTCGGTTTCCTCAGGAAAATATTACCCTTGGACCTTACGATCACTTGTCTAATTGATAAGTGTTATTGCCAATAAAAACACTTCTATGCAGGGTGATTTGTCTGAGGGGTTTTGTGAGATTCTTGACCACAGCCGAGTAGATTGAATTTGGTGTGTTTTGTTTGTGTTCTTTTCCTCCTCTGGTAAGGACTGGAGAAAGCCATGTGCCTGATTATAACAGCCTGTGTTCTGGATAAAAAAAAAAAAGACAGGGCTAGAGATCCTACAGCTGGCTGGTTCTTGTGGATTATTTGGGTAGGACAGGCAGAAGAGGCTATGCTTGATCACAGAGTCTGTACACCTCGCAGATGGTGTTTTGAAACAGTATCTGCCAGTTTACTGCAGCCACAGTTGCATGTAGGTATTGCCAGTTGTTGGAAGAATGTTTTCCTTTTCGGATTTATGTATATGGTCATACCCTACTGCTGGTATGTTTGCTGATCCTGTGAGTGTAACAAGAAAGTGGGCTCTGTTTGCTCAAAGCACAAGGTTAAGAGGATTTATATGGTTGAAATATGGGCAAATTAATTTGCATAGATAACAACTGAGGACTATGAAAGGTCAATTTAACCCTTTAAACATCAAATTTGATTTGCATGCATGGCATTCCTGGGAATGTGGTCTTCATTAGAAATACCATGGTAATTCATTAATTAGGAAAATTGTGCATTGTGCATAATTTGAATCCACTGATGTTTCCCTTATGTTTGTATGAAACTCATCTTCTCATGCAGTTTACTATTTCTGTGTTTTATCAAGATATTTAGGTGTACTAAAATGACACAATCTTATCAGTTTTGATCCTTGTGTGCATTATTCGGGGCTATTGGCAAACTGTTGGAATGCCTAGAGTGGCCGTTTTTGAAAACCTATTAAGCCTTTGGCATTTAAATTACTTAATCTACCTGCTGGTTAAAATTTCATGCATCTTTAATCAAAATGGCATGTGCTACACTCAAGTATGTATACCCTTATCAATACTCGTTAAGCTTTACCATTAAATAAATCTTTTATTTGCAGCATTCTCTTAAAGCAGTAGCAAGCAAGAAGTGTGTTTTAATGTCAGCTCTGAGTGTTAGAAAACCTTGCACTTGGATACAGAGAATACACTAACAGCTGTGACTGGGAGCATGTGCCAGAATGGAGATACTTGAACAGATCTGACACTTGGCTATTTTTGACACCCATCTGCACTTTTTTACTCTCCTCTAGGATGAACTGCCTCTCAATCTGTTCACAGCATATTTTAGCCCTTTAATATTGTGGTGTTGTGTTTTTTCAAATGGGCATTATTAGCCATCTGGGGCAGATTTTGTATTTTAAAAGTAAGCACATTATGTACAGGAGATTAAAAGGATGTGTATTTTTATGTAATCTGATATTATGTCAGTGCCTTTTGTGTATGTGTGAAGTCTTGATTTCAGAACCATCCCTTTGGTGATTCTGACATCTGAAGTCCTTCTTTTGGGGAAAGAACATGAAGGAATAAAGACGGGTTCTGGTTTATGTGTGGTGATAACAATTATACAAACTAAATTTGCCCTTCAAAGACGAATTGCTCGTACTGTTATAATTGCGACTGGGCGCTCACCTCCTCCTGTCGGGGCAAAGCGACAGCAGCGGGGCTGGCTAATGAAGCGCTGTAAAAGCCATTCAGACCTCTGTGAAGGCACTGCTGCAACTCTGAGAAAAGTCTCTAGAAAGATAATCCCGTTAACATGCAGCTTGCTGTAACCAAGTTAACCATTTTTTCATTCTGTATAGCGAACTCTAGGAAGCATTTATCTCTAAATAATTGTTCCTGGGGGAACAGTGTTCAAATCTAATACTGTACACCAGTTCACCAGTTTCTCTGATTACTGTGAATGTGGTGGCTGGTTTCTCTTTTTCTTTTTTTTTTTTTTTTCAGTACTGTTTATTCCGGACTTTATTTATGAAACATTACAAATCTATCAGTCATTTTATAGTACTTTCAAAGAACAGATGTTGGCCTACAAAATGCTTTATTATTGCCCATGGCAGTATTCAGCATGGTTTCCTTAAAAGGACAATCAGTGATCACAGTCATTGTAGCCCAGAAATAATGCTGCTCTTTCAGAAGATGGCCTGGTATTAGGTCAGACCACCCTTTCTTTACTTCTGCTCTCCAGATGTGGCTGCAACTAATTTTTTTTTAAGTTCATGTTTCAAAAAAAATGGGTTTGTTTTCAAAATCTGGTTTTACTTAAGATATCTCCATCCTGGAGTGCATTTCATAAATTGCCCACATATTTTTCTTAGCAGAGAACTTAACTGGCTGTAATTTTTAACACATGGCCACATCATGTGATATTTTCAAAACATTTGCACATAGCTTTAAGAAGGTCCCGGCAGAAATGATCCATCATCTCACAGCCAGCCCATTTCTTAACAGCATATCTGCATTTTCCATTTAGCAGAGCTATATATTATTAGCTTACATTTTGGGTAGTAAAACAGTGTATTGCTGATTGTAAAACATGGACTTTATTATCTGCTGAAAATTGATTTGGCATTTATAGCCACTGTGTACTGGAGTGGCTTTCTGGTTTTAACATTAGTGCTTGCAAGTGATGATTTGTTTAAGGAACAGAAACAAAATTGCCATGGACATAACTGTTAGTGTCCTAGTAACTGAACATTTGGATTATCCACCTGTTTTTTAAATACATGGGTCTAAATGCTGTTACACAGCAAAAGTGTCCTAACAGTCCATTAACCGACTTGTTCTGTTCTAAGCTGCAGTTGCTATGCTGTTATATTAGGAGGACTCTGTGTCTTACAAAACAAGTTTCCTGCCAAATAGGGAAAATGTGTCTGGAAATACTTAAGTCTGAGTGTTAACTTTGCATCATTATTCCAATCATCCTACATAATGACTTTATCTTCAGGATTCAGCTATGAGTGAAAAGCTCTTTCCCTAAGAGGACTGTGGGTTACTGGGTTCTTCAGATATGTATGGTAGGGTTGGGAGGTGACATGTGATGACTTGCTTTTCACAGTATTAAAGTTTCTTCGTCTTTTACGGTAGTAATAAATTCCAAAGTCTGCATAACATTATTGCTCTTATTTTCAACCCATGGGGCTGTGAACTGCCTCATGCTACACATGCATGGAAAGTAACTAACACATCATGGAATGCAGATTATGCTGCAGGAATATATATATTGATATATATATATTTCATCAGTGTCCCAAACACTCTTTCTTGAGAAGATTAAGTGCTTTAAATCTCAGACTTTTAGCTAGAGAAGAACAACCAAATCATTTTCTCAGGACAGGTACTTCCTTGGTGTTTAGCACAAATCACCTCTTGATTAGAAGATTTTGGACTCCACACTCACATATTTAAGGCATGATCATCATAGCTTGCAAATCAATGTGATCTGTGTATATACAATTTGAAAAGACAACTTGAATTTTGCATAAAATGAAATTGTATGATATGCCAGTTTAAAGTCCAAACAGAGAAACTGATACATCTAAGAGTAGAGGACATGATACCTGGTCCTTTTCAGGACATGTACACATACCTGTACCAGTTTTCTGGTTTTTGCTTGCTTCATCCCTGTTTCTTCCAAGTGTGTACATCAAGGATAACACTACCAAAAATCAGCTGAAGCCTGGTATTTTGCTTCCATGTCACAAACCAACTTGTGCACTTGAAGCAGTAGCTGCCTTCCAAATCCAAAATACCATGCCTCTAACCCTCCTCATTCCCGGGTGCTCCACTGTTACAGCTTTAAAGTTTCCTGAGCATGTCAAGCTGCATCTGTGCATGGCAGGGTCTCCCTCAGTACTGACAGGGTTAAGCAGCCCAGTGCTGAGATCACACCAGTGTCATTTTGGAGTTGAAGCATTTCTGTGTCTTGAGTTGTTCACACAGTTGGATCTGGTAGGTAATCTCAGAGGAAACCCAGTGCATATTTAGAAATGTTGGTCTCTTCACAAGTGTAGGCTTACTTTTTGTTCCCAGAAATGCGTCTGGTGTAAAATGGAGCATAGAGCCAGCAATGCTGAGGCAAGTAGAGATTAAATTGGGAAAAACATAGGGCACAGCAGTGCTTGGATTTTCACTTACACACAGACACAGTCTAGCCATATTGGCCGACTTGGCAAGGCTTATTTCTTTCAATATCCTGCTATGCTAACTCCATGTTCATGCAGTTCCTCTGTGAAGCTGGTGAAGTCCTTGCCACGTTTTAATATTCTATCTTTATTCACTAGCTCAACTCTCCAGGAGCTCAGCCATCTCTGCACTGAGTTGCATTTTTGTGATGTACATTTGTTCTTTCTGCCTCATGTACATGAGAGTCACCAGATGAAGAACAGGACCAGTGCAGGAGCCGCTTCCCCCTTGCTGCCATTGATCTTGAGCCATGTTCCCTCCTAACATGTTTCTTGTCCAGTTCTTGGGTAGGACAAGAGTGTTGGAGATTACTCCCATAAACTGGTAATGGGCAGTGGCTTTCCCCACTGCTAAGGGAATATGTTCCAGACCTGAGCTTGAGCAAGCAGAAGGAGGATTTGAATTTGTGTTTCGCTTCCAGAGTGAGGCTTCTACTCCAAAGATTTGCAAAAAATTTTCAAAGCTGACTCTTCCATCTCGCCTAGCTGTGTCTTACACAAACCAGTTCTACTTGCCAATCTTCTGAAGGTGAGGATATGGGCAACTTTTCTGGAGGAGAGAGTAATGCTGTGGATTCCATGTCTCCAAGTTACTGAAGCCCTTGAAAGGCAAGAATTTTCCTGCTGGTGAACTGTAGGCAGTTGCTAGTTAAATATAATTAACTTTATATAATCTTTTTTGTCATGAGCTGTCAACAACTACCTAATGGCAAGGTGTAGAGAAGATCAATGGAGCCAAATTCTTCTTGAGGCGCATAGTGATAAAGATGAGAGGCAAAAGGCACAAGTAATAGACCATGATAAAACCCAGGTAGATACCAGGAAGAAAATTCTTCACCATAATGATGGTCAGACATCAAAATTGTTTTTTCAGAGAGGTAGTGATATTTTCATTACTGAAGATCCTGTATTGGACAGACCCTTGGCAACTTGATCTAAACTTCACATTCTTTAAGGTAGAAGGGCATAGACTGTCTCATCTCCTAAGGTCACTTCAGCTTGCATAATGATTCTTTCTTCTGCTGGATCTGTTAACTGTTGTGGATACCCAGTCTGAGGTGCTTCAGCCCCGTGCTCTGTAGAGGAGAGCAGAGCAGCGCATGGTACTGGCTTGTGTTGCATTTCAGAGGAAATTTCAGCAGTGTTGGGCTTCGGGCACCTAAAGTGATTCATTGAATCTGGTCTGAAACTATTATTTGATCTGTAGCTTTCTGAATGGACTTTGTGTGCTGATAGAAGAGCAGAATTGTCAGGCTCAGTGCTGGTTGAAAGGGCTGCACCTCCTTCCTCTGGCAGCTCATGGAGCTGTGCTTCCATATACCAGAACCGAATTTATTTCTCTGTGCTGTTTTTTTTTATTGTTTTATTTTTATTTTTTCTTTGCCAGTAATTTCTTCTTTACTGCAAGTTATAGGCAGAGTGTGGAGAAAGAGTCTCATTGTGAGCTTTAACTGTGGAACAACTTGAGACAACGAGTTGCTGGAGACCTTGGGATTTGGGAGGAGACACCTCAACTGAAGGTTCACAGACCTCTTAGTTTTGTCCCTGCGCTGCAGCACACCACCTGTTAGTAATGTTCCTGCAGCTGGTTTAAAGCTGTAGTGTCAGAAGAGACACTGAACCAATCCAACATCTAAAAGTCTCTTGCCTAAATTCTTTTGGCATGAAGCTAGAGCCTTACTTGAGCTTTTTCATTATGTTGCATAATGAGCTGTAGGTTTATTTCTGCTTCTTCTTGCTCTTGGGATCTGGTAATCCTGTGAAATTTTCATGAGGAAAAATTACCTGGTAGGACCCACACATCTGAATTTATTAAAATTATCCAGCCAGATATTTAGGTATTAGTGTGGATAAATATTCTGGACCTATGCCTGCAACTTAACTGTGCTTTTAAACCAGCACAAAGTGTAAGTCAAAGGTGACAGGAAATCTTTCTGAAGTTCAAAAGGAAATACCATCAGCAGTGGACACAGTTATTAAGAGTACTGCTCATATGGTTCTCATTCCTTATGGACATCCCTTTGGAAGTAGACTGTAACAAGCTCTGCTGTATTTTTGCATGTTGACAATACTGAGCTGACAAAGACCACAAGAAATGTGGAAATAGAAGAGTGAAAGAAATTGGTGTTGATCACCTGCTGAGGAGAAGCTGAGGATTAAGGGAGAGAAATGTATTTTGGTAACCCTTCAAGCGTACTGCAAATTTGTGCAGATCTGCTGTGCGGTCAGGCCGATATCATTCCTCGTTTAAAAAAGGGGGTTGCTATAATGAACTGAGATTTGAGGAAGTGGCATTAGTATATGCATAATTAACTGCAGTGAAGTTTGAAATTATTCAAGAAGAAGGAATATGTTTTACCTTTCAAAGTCCATTGCCCTTTCTAGCTTACCAATACAGCCTTTCTGGGGTTTAAGGCACTACTCTGTCTTCTGTAATTCATTTGGAAAGCATATCTAAAATTTAACTTGGTACTTTTTCAGTTCTAATGCTTTATTGGAATTTTCTTTATGTGCTTATAATCCTCCAAACCTTGGGAGCCTTCCTGTGTATCTCCAGTGCAGATTCCCCCTTTCTCTCTGATTCCTCTTGCAATGTTCGGTTCAATGTCTTACTGTCCTCCTGTTTTGAAACCACATCCTGCTAAAGGAGAAATCTCCCAGTTAGGGATACAGGGCCCTTTCCCCTTCCTTCTTTCAGATCTCTCCTCAATATGTGTTTTGTGAGTTATGCAAGCACACATGACTCAAATA
The DNA here is from genome assembly GCA_013397975.1 of Machaerirhynchus nigripectus. Taxonomy (NCBI): domain Eukaryota; kingdom Metazoa; phylum Chordata; class Aves; order Passeriformes; family Dicruridae; genus Machaerirhynchus; species Machaerirhynchus nigripectus. The sequence continues at coordinate 371,795 of VZRQ01006819.1, forward strand.
CTCTTCCTGCCACAAGATTGCAGTTTGGAAAATGTGTGCACTCGCATCATAGGAAAATGCAGTCATAATTTGATTCTTGCTTCTAAACTGTGCATTCCAAATATATTCTGGTGGCCCTTTTAAGCCACAGCAATAAGCATGTGTACATAGCCTTGAATTTTCATTGTAGCTGTTGTATAATCCAAATGAATGCCATCTACATAGACTTTCCTATATGTGACTTCCTCATATCATTCCTTGAATTTTAAGAAAATATTTTTTTAAAGGGGTTTTGCGCCTTGCAGAGCACCAGCCACATCTTTCGTGGTTAGCAAATACAAATTAACATTTATTGTTTTAATTTTATTTTTCCAGTCCATTTCACCACATAATTGTTGATTGCGTAATTATATCTGCTAGATTTGCACACACTTATTTGTATTCTATTCAGCAGAAAGTCTGTCTAACTGAAATTTAGAAAAGGTCATTTTCTGTGACAGTGTTACTGTTTCTACTTTTCTTTGCCTGGAACTGTACTAGGTACACTATTTTGGACATTTTAGACTATAAACACTGCAATGTACAAAAATGGTCTTTAAAAAACGGGGATATTCAATAAACTCATTATTTTTCAGAAAGTATTGGGATTTCTATCAGTTTTGAAAGTGAAATCCTGAGTGAAACATAGGGACCTTCTAACACAGTAAAGAAAGCAGAAAGATGCTCATTAAAGCAACTGTGGTTATGTTTGTAAAAGAATGGCTGTAATTAGATATGCAGCAAGGTCAGATGGCACTGTCATTTAATAGCTTTGAAAGCCATCAGTTTTCTTCATGGAAACTGGTTTGCAATAGAGTTTACTGCCTCTTGGGATTGGTGTTTTTAGTTTTCATTTTTCCACTGACAGGAGAAGGACAACTAAGTTCTAGAATTCAGGTGGTCCACATTGGTTGAGTTCATCCTTCCATGGCACTGTAGGATCTCCTAACTTTAGGATTCTGAAAGAGAGAGAGCTTCTGTCAATCTCATCCATATTAGATTTTAGAAGTAATTTGAATTACTTAATTAAAATCAGTATTTGATTATTTTACACTGAGATCAGCATTTGACTGCATTGCATCTTCAGAAATAAAAGCACAGTCCTTTGCAATTTTTAAAGGGGATCTGTGCAGTAAGGAGTGTATATCTTTTTTTTCTGAATTCCTATTAGCCAATGTGAACACTTCACTGTCCCCTTGTAAATGGAGAAGTGAGATGGTGGCCTCTTTGAGAATACTATCTGTGTTTCTCATGTAAAACTTTTAAAGTATTTTGAAGAATGCTTATCTTGTTTTCTTAATTTACTTGCATCTCTCTTTACATTATTCTCTGGTTGTAAAAGCAAACATGTATTTGGGTTTTCTGTATTTATTAAGTGAGTCTGCTGCACAGGAGATGAATCTGTGCATGACACTTTGATTGAGAGTTTGGTATGAAAGCAGAGTCTACAGAGTGTGTATACCAAGTTCTCTGCCGGAAAGCCAGTGTTACAGCCTTTCTTTGCCCTCTTCAGACTCCTCTGCATAGACAGAACCACATCTTGGGTTTGATTTGCATGGTTGCTTGTCAGCTAACCAGCTAGTTTTCTTCCTGTGACATGTCAATCGGTAGAGTAGTAATTTCCAATTCCTTTCATTTTGAGGAAGGCAAGTCATGGTATTTAATCTTCAGACACCAGCAGAAACAGAATCCTTTCATTTATGCTGCCTTAAAGGTTTTGCTTCAAACTGCTCTTGAGAGTCTGTAAAAGCTCCAAAGGTAAAAATACTACCTAAATTTAAGGTATTGACCTCCATCTCTCTGTAGAGCCACAAGAGAAATTATATACTCTTTCTTTAGATAACTTCTATATTCTATCAGAAAGAGCTTTGTGGATGCTGCTGTGTAACTTGCTTTTTCTTGAAGGAATTCAGAAAACCTTGATGCCTTGATTTCATCCTGACAGCAGCAGATATGATGGCATAGTTTTGTCTGGGGCACTGGTTCAAGACAGTCTTGAAATAATGAGTGTCTATTGCTTCATCACCAGGAATGCTTAATAGTTTTGTCACAAGTGTTTTTCTTTTTGGAGGCTGTAAGTGTTTTCGCTGTCTTGCCACACTAGATATAGAATAGATGCCCTGATGAATTACCCAGTGGGGATTCTGGTGCAGAAATTGATGCTTACTGAATCAAAATCGAAAGGGTTTCTTTGGGGTTTCTTTTTATTTGTTTTGGGGTTTTTTTGTCTGTATGTTTGCATTTTTTATTTGGTTGGGGGGGTTGTTTGTTTTGTTTTTGTTGGTTTTTTGTTGTGGTTTTGTTTTGTTTTTATTTGTTCTCCTTTAGTCATTACAGTAAAGCTGCTGGGTTTTAAAGATGTCTGCTTACAAGTGTGGGTATGTGCACATTGTTGCATACAATTGCTGGCTTTTGGAGGGCTTTTTGCCAGAAAATAATATGATGATGCAGATGTTCTGATATTGTTCTTGAAAACAGCTGATAGTGGATCTGATGCTGAAAGCTGATCAGCAGCTAGCATATATCATCATCTTCTGATGCAAACCGGTTCCTTTGGGAGTCAGCTCTACTGTTTCAGTGTGTTGTAATTAAATTGAGTGCTGTTAAGGTGTCAGAAATTACTTTATAACACAGGATAATGGACTTAAATAGACTTATTTGCACATTGCAAATCATAGTTTAGGAAATTACCCTTAAAGGCTATATATTAAGAAACAAAACAAGTCCCCCAATATTCAGTAGGAAAAGAAAAAGGAAAAAAATTGATCTGATTTCTGACTCAGTCCTTAAGACATCTTTGCATTAAAGCCTTTCTGGACTTAATAGATGGTAGAATAATGCCTGTTATTTCTGAATAACAGTCATAACATGCTTTGTTTGAAAGAAGAAGGTAATTATTTTTTTTGTTTTACTTAGGTTTGGATGTGTGGTGGGAAATCCCTGTCAACCAGACCTTTAATAGTTGGAAAAATACTTCTAATACATGCAACAGACAACTTCTGTATCTAGCTCTTACAACGTTTTGAGCGATGTTAATCCCCAGAAAAGTTTGTGTGAGTTGTGAATACTCAGCATCTTGTAGAATTAGACTGTATTAATGAGAAGACTAATGTTGTTAGGAAAATAATAGATTTACATGCATAGTGAGAGCTGTTTATAAATCAGCAGGTGTTTTTCAAAATAGTGAAAAATGGCAAAATGTTTACTGATGTGATTTTTCTCTGAAAAACAAACCTGTTTAAAAATACTTCAACATTCAAACTTCAAATGCTTAAAGCTGATTTGCTTTTCTTCAGCCATCTCTGGTCTTTCTTTCTTGTGTTTTGAATTCACAGGCTCTTAATTTTCAGTCTTGAGGACCCTATTTTGCATTCTGAAGAGCACAGTAACAGGAAAAGAAAAAGAAAATAATTTTCTTGCAAACCATATATTTCAATAGGAGGTTTATTTCTATGAATAGATAAGAAAACGTCAGGTGATACCAGAAAATATGTGCTTTAATTTTGTATGCCTATGCACATACTTTCATACAGAATACTAGATCACATTTCTCTTTAGTAATACAAAACCTGCTTGAGACTGAATTAATAAATGATGCGAAGCACTATTAAAATTCTCAATGCCTTTCGAATCATACATACAGTTTCAAGCAATTTGTTAGTCATAAAAGCCAAGGAATGGCATTAGAATAATATATATTTTTAAAAAATCAAAATCCTGTAAGCTAACTTGTCTGTGTGCCATTTTCTTACTTTGATTTAAAATAAAGCCTGCCCCTACCCTATAAATGGCTGTTGAACTGCGTACATCTTCTCTGAAAAGATTTCCAGTGTGGTGAAAAAGGGAATTAAGTTCAAAGATCGTTAATCCAGTTTCCACTGTTTTATTTGATTACTTGGAACATCTTTCCCTTTGCTGCTGTCCCCCAATTCTTCATTCACCAATAGTACTGAGGGGGAATTTTGTGCTGTGCTGTTTATACATAATTTAAAACTATTGTGCTAGCTTTAAACCCAAAGTCTTCCTTCATCTATCATTTATCTCATGATGTTATCTTTTGTACTCGGTACCCTTCAGTAAGCACAGCCTGACACGTCTTGTGGCCTTTACCTTCTGCGATAAAAAAGATTGAAAAGATGCTTGGCACCACCTGGTGAAGATGAGGCAACCCTGGAGAACTGTGCTTCGGGAGCAGGTGACTGATGGTACGAAATGTGCCAGTCTGGGGACACAGCTGAGGGGTTGTAGTAGGGAAGGGGGAGGGGAGGGGAAGAAAGGGGAGGGAAAGGGAAGAAAAAAAAAGAGCAGGAACATTAATACATCTTCCTGAGGTTTGATGGGACATACACTGCCTACTGTTCCATCTGGTGCTTATGATAGCATGGCATATTAGCATGCTGCAAGTTCATAATGTATTCAGGGCGAGAAAACACCACTTGCATACCAATTGAGGCGTCCTCTTTCTCAGAGCTGCTTTTGAATTTCAATGATGTTTATGCCTCCTAAGCCATGACTGAACGGAGCATTTCTGCTTGTGGAGAAATAACAGCAGTGAGGGACTCTGGCTCATGTGTCTTTTCTTTCCTCTCTCTTTATTTTTCTCCTTTTTTTTTAGTTTTTTTCCTTCCTGCTCTCTCCTTCCAATTTGTTTTGTTTGGGGAAGCCTGAAAATGGCTTGAGGTTTTTGGACTAGCTAATTACAGAGCTTCTGTTAATATTACATTAACTTCTTTTTAAGGTTGTAGTCTATTGTCTTTTTGCTTATCTCAAAATGCTTAAATGTCTTTTTATGACATTTTGATGAAATTACTCTAAAAGCAGTGTCATGAAGCATTTAGAAAATAGCACATTGCAATTCTGCTTTATATTCAGATTTCCTGTATTACTAAAGCAAAGAACAAACAATACCCCAAATTCCACGTTTCATGGTAAATTATTTTCGCCCCTTGTCTTCAAAGACTTGATTTTCACTTCAAGTGTGCTACATAACAGGATAAGTATCTGAAGTTGAGCAGGTATGTAAGCCTTTGTAGGAGTGAGGTCTTTTTATCGATTCCTTGCAGGAAATGTACTGATATGTTCGTTTTATTTCTCCCTACCCTGTCCTCTTTGAAACTCTGCTGAGATTGACACTTGACTGGAGACGATCTCAAAACTCTGCCATAGACACTCTTGACTGCACATTTTGTTTCTGAACTTGTCAAAGATTGTGATCTCTTTATGGCTCAGTGCTGTGAATCGCTCTGCAGCCCTCCTTCCAGTGGGTTTTCAAAGTGTGAAGTTTACACACAGGGTAGGGTATTTGATGTGGGATTTTCAAGTGTCTGGAGTAATACATGAGTGAGTCTTATTGGCTTTGTTGATGACTGAGCTTCTAAAGTGCTTCACATGTTTTGAAAGTCCTACCCCAATAAGGAGACTAAACTTGCTGCTTGTCGTGGTTTAATCCCAACCGGCAACCAAGTCCCACACAGCTGCTTCCTTGCTCCCCACCAGCAGGATGAGGGGAAGAGAATTGAAAGGGTAAAAGTGAGAATATTCGTGGGTTGATATAAGAACAGTTTAATAATTGAAGTGAAATAGTAATAATAATTGTAATAATAATAAAAATAGCAATAATAATAGTGATAATTGTAATAAAAGATAAAATAGCAAAGAGAAATAAAACCCAAGAAAGTCAATTGATACAGTTGCTCACCACCAACTGGCTGATACCCAGCCAGTCCCCAAGCCACAACCTCCCAGCCAACCTTCCTCCCAGTTTTATTGCTAAGCATGACATCACATGGTGTGGGATGTCTCTTGGGTCAGTTGGGGTCAGCTGTCCCAGCTGTGTCCCCCTCCCAACTCCTTGTGCATCCCCAGCCTGCTCGCTGCTGGGAGGGGTGAGAAGCAGAAAGGCCCTGACTCCGTGTAAGCCCCACTCAGCCGTAGCTAAAACATTCCTGTGTTACCTACACTCTTTCCAGCACAAATCCAAAATACAGCCCTACATTAGCTTCTAAGAAGAAAATTAGCTCTACCCCAGCACATTGCTTGAAGAGGGAAGAATATTAAAACAGCATCTCTAGTACAAACCCACTTAATTAATGCATTTCATATCTAGTCCTCCACCTGCACAGCTGGACTCTTGCTGCTGCTGACTGTGGTTTGAGGCTTTAGCTTAATCTTTAATGCATATGACTGTCATGCTAATACAACTTTAATAAAAATTTACTAGGTAGCACTTTGAACTCCTTCGCTCTAATTTAGTATTAATCCATTTGATTACTAGAAAAGAAAAGATCTCGCTCTAGTTCTGATCTATTCTTTCAAATACATACAGCCATGACTTTTAAAAATATGTTTTTTCAGACATTCATTTTACTATTCTTGAATAGTAAAATGAATAGATAAGAAACATTTAATGCATTACTCATCGTGACAAATAATAAATTGACTTCCTTTGCTTTACTATCTGAATATCTGTTGTCTGATGGCTTAAGAACATTCCTTGTTTATTGATAGTGCATTTAGACCTAGATATTAAAGCCCTAGCTTAAATGGTAATTTTTTTCCCCTTAATATATTCAGGAAGACTAATGTTACTGAATAGGAATGTGGAGGAGATAGTGTGGGTTTTTCAAGCAAGTTTAGTCAGCACTTACAAGATTCTTGAAATGTTTCTTGATGTCCTACAGAATTGTTAACATCTGCATGGCTTGTGAGAAGAGCCACATTTATTGCAGCTGTATGCTAGCTAGAATGCAAAAGAAAAGGGGGGGATCAGAATTAAGAATGAAGCAGCTGGCTTTTGGTACAGAGATTTATAATTTTGCTCTCGTTACAGACTGACAGTAAACTCTACTTGGACTCTTTCGAATCTGCTTCTTTGAGATGGCAGGTTGAAGGCTTGGGAATTTAGCTGTCAGTAGATGCAGTCCAGCAAAATATACATAGTTTAAAAGAAAACAAAGCTTTTAGATAAATAATCACAAAAGGAAGTTCAGCCTTTCAAGGAGCTGTTTGTATCAGTATGACATAACATGATGTAGAGCATGTGTTTAAAGCCTACATTTGAGATGGTTAAAAAAAAAAAAAGACAAAGATAGATTGCTTTAAATATTAGAGGGGAGCAATAGACAGAAGGCTGCTGATTCCCTGCAGAATCAATGAGGCCATACAGCTTCTTGTCCCTGTTCTTGCAAGGGTTCAGGGTTTCTGGAGGAAAGGAAAGGTCTGTTGAGAGACTCCCACAATCCCAGGCCTGGCTGAACAATGTAATAGTATCTCAGTGTGTTTGTTTTTCCTCTTCTTCTCTCTTTTTGTGCTAGAAGAGGAAGTGAGAGAAGAACAAGCAGTACCAGAGTCCCATTTTCTATTTCACTCCTTCCTGTAAAAAAATCGCATACATATTTCCAGAATTAAGGGGGTTTGTCCAAGTTTGGTGCCCTCCTTGCCCATTTATTTCTCAATTGTTGAGATAGATTGAACATAGGCTAGGTCAATATTTGTTAGTTGTCAATATCTTTCTTCAGTTTCAGTTAAGATCAAAGTTTTTTTATAGTTTTGTTTTCTTATTTATTTGATATGAATGAAAATTGATAATGATAACTCTGGTTAATGTAGCTTGGGATGCTTCCTCTTGCCTTTTTCCCCCTGCACATTTTCAGTGAATCTATTCTGGTTTTGCTCAGTTAATTTCTTTACAACCTGCCCAAGCCATTCCCAGTGGGAGTGCCAGGATCTGTTTTTGTGTCTCCTGCTGTTTCTTAACAACCTCAGCAACTGAGGAGGCTGCATGTCTATACTCCTATTCTTTATTACTCTCCTTAAATGGTGCTTCTGAATAGTTTTCTAATATTTTCCAAACCAAACCTATTGCTTGTTCATTTGTTGCAATAGCAGAGGTACCCATTAAGAAACAGGCCAAGAAGGACCACTGAGGTGAAGAGCATCCTGTTGTTTTAAGGAGTTCATTGGGGTATCTTTATCTACCCTGCATTTCTGCTGTCCATACTGTGTTCCACATCAGATGGCCACTCTGATAACCTACTATGATTTTTATCTCTCCTGTCTAGCCTTAGACTTTTCACTGTTACACTCATCATTATTTATTGTAGTATGGGGTATTATAAGAGCTCTAACGTATGATTGCTGCCTCCTTTCCATTCTCCTAACACTAGAGCACAGACAAAAACAAATTTTTTAACATTTCGTTTTTGAAGATGACTGCATCTGATTCATCAGTGTTCACCAACTCATACCTTCTTTTAGTTTCTGAAAGTTTATTTCTGCTTGGTGTTTTGGAAACACATTTTACCTTAATTTTGTGCAGATTGTTGGCACTGAACAGAATTATGTGCAAACCCAAGTAACTCTGTAAGTCAGGGCTCATAATCACCTTTGGAAATGACCTGTTAAGTTTCTAATAGGTCATTTGTATGCACAGTTACTGAAACTACTTGTAATAATTATGGAAAAGATAATGGCTAGGAACTCATTTGGGGACAGTTATTCTTGTTAACTGTTTAGTATTTCATCCAGGTATACCTGTTTCCCCATTTTTTAATTTTCCTTTCATAATTCCAGAGTTTCCCATGGATAGTTGTTGCAGTTCAGCAGTTCTTCCTTTCTTCATATCAAAGCAGTTTAAAGCTTACCAGACAAGTACTGATGTGTTTTACTTCTTCTATTCCAAGAAGACCATAAAGAAATATGTTTTTACAGGAGATGCCCGTGCAGTCACTATCTCTCTATGCTTTTGAATTGTATCTGTCCTTGGAATTTAGCTTTCTTAACACATACGTGGTGCCGAAAGGAAGTTTATAAAGATCTGTGTGAGCCTTTACTTCTTACCTGCTTGCCATTTGATCTCTCTGACTGATTATAGCTGTGAGGGAAATACCAGGTTTTGTTTGGTTCTCTGTGTTTTGGTGCAAAAAACAAATGGTGTTAAATTGTGTTGGGTATTTTGTAATTCATGCCATCGTCGCATGGCTATAGTTGTGTGTGCACAATCCAGGTTCCTATGCCTAGATACAGTGTGAGTTGTAGGCACAACACTGCCTATTGTGTTGCTTGCTGCAATTCCACTTTTGGAATATTTTACATAGAAAGCTATCCCCAAAGCAGGGGAAGGTGAGGGGGAGGTGTAATTGGGGGCAGGGGGGCTAACATCTAACTTGTTTGGCTGGGGTGAGAGGTGACAATAGAAGGCACTGAAAAAGGTCTTTTGTTGCAGCCAGGGCTGTCTATTTGCTCTTTTGAGAAAGAAATTACTATAGCTGAATTTTAGAGACAACTAATTAATGTTTTGTTGGTACTGTGGGCACAGAATAGTACATACTGATGTGTACAAACACGTCCTTTGTATCACGTGGCTGAAGATACTGGAAAGAACTTTTTTTAAAGCGTCTCCCTTTGGCTTTCTGAACACCTTGCCATTTAGAGTATTGGGTCCGGGCAGGGGCTTTTCCCGGTGCCGCGGCACAATGCCGGCTCCCTCTAGTGGTCTCACTCGCCCGTGGACGTTCACGGCGGCGCCTGGGCTCTGCCCGGGGCTCCCGGTGCTCCCGCGGCGCGTCCGGGCAGAGGCCTCCCCGCAGCCCCGCTCTGCCCCGCCGCAGGGTTTCCATCCTGCTGGGGAATAGTCGTCTTCTTCTCATAAAAATGGCCTCTCGCTGGGGAATAGTCTTCTTTTCCTCATAAAAATGGCCTCTCTTCTGGTTAACCCATCTCTAAGGGACACAAAATGTACATACCTAAGTAGGCCCAAAGCCAGAGGTAGGGTGTTTCCGTAGTACAGAGAGAGTTAAATCTACATTTCATGAGGTTTTTTTATGTACAGTGAAACCATATCAGAAAGGGTTAAGTGCATCCACATTGAACGGTCAGAGTTCAAATGCATCAGACTTCTTTACTTTGTCAATATTTCGGTTGCACTCGTATCACTGAGTGGTTTCTCTTTCATATCTGCTTTCTCACCCTGCAGTTTCCCCTCCATTTAACACTCCCTTCAGAGTAATTGAAGGATCTCTCCCTCTTAGAGTTTTCTAAATCTGAATGTTAAAAAAATAAACATTAAAAAGTCCCAGTAAATATTTTTATTTTTATACACAAAACCAAGTAAGTAAAACTTGGTCACACATGTGTGGAAGTGTGTGTGCACATAGACATACGGGCACACATACGTGCATGTACAGAAGAAAGCCATGGAAGCTGCACTGATGCACAAAGGTCAGTATTGCTGTGTTGGAGTAGGGGGTTTAGGTGGCTTGATGAAAACGATGTTATAAAAATATAAAAACCTTTTTAATACATTTGTTGAGGAAAAAAAAAAAAACCCCAAAACATTTAATTTGAATCTGCTGGGCTTGAAATGAAGTATGTATTGTACAACTGTCATCAATCATGGCAATGCTATGATACCTGAAATTGTTTCAAAAATATGCGTATATTTTCTGTGGTTTCTGTAATAGTTGCTGATTTTTCTTTCAATTCAGGCTTCAGCTGGGGTCTGATATTTAAAATTCAAAACATAGGGAAGATGCTTCAAAAGAAGGAAGATTTAGGCTTTATTGTCCAAGACTAAGACTGCTGTGATGCTTTAAGGTCTAGAAACGTTGCGTGTAATTGTATACCCTGTGAGTGGTCTCATTTTCATCATTAGTTTACCTACAGCTGTTTTCAGTGTCTACAGTGAAGCACATATTCCTGAGTGTTTCTGGGGTTTCTGCAAGGCTAACCCAGCATCTCTCTTTCTGGGTGAGATCAACTGATTTCTGTGCCAATATGAATTTGTGTGAATTCGCTGGCTTTAGAAAGGGGTTTAATCTCGTTTTATACTTGTTAGTCTTAACATATACAAATTCCTTCCTTTCCATCTTCCTTTATATGCTTATACTCTTTCACATTCACTTTTTAAAAGTGCATGTGATATGTTAGGCCAGATGATTCAAAACATTGTTTTGGATTTGCTAATGGTGGTATTTGCTTTCCTGTGGAGCTTATTTGCCAATAAGTACTATTGCCTCATCTAAGAAGGTATTTGGGTCTTAATTTCTTGTGAAGTTTTTTGAAGTTTTTTTCTTTCCCTCTTCTCACCTCCCCACTGCTGCATTCAGGTGTGATCCAGTGCCCAAAATAAAAGACAGTTGGTTGACATGTGGCACTGAGGAGAAGTTGACTTGTAACTAATAATGAGTATTTTCTCACACTCTGTCTAGACAGTCAGTCATGTAAATACAAGATGTCTTTAATGGCATCATCTGATGATGTGAAATGATGGTCCTCCAAAGTGTGTATTTCTACAAATGCTGAAGTACTGATGAGTATAATAAATTGCACTGTTGAAGATTGTCAGTGTATAATACTGAGATGGAGGAAAGCCTATAGTTTCACTTTTGTCTTTCTGGTAGTGGCAGTAAGTAACAGTGCCAGCACCTGAGCAAGGGTTTCTGGGGGAAATATGCTTCATTATATATTTTTGTTGGTGGATTAATACCTGTCTTGAGTGGCTGAATAGAAGCCAAGGAGTTATTATGCCTGGTCACTGAGGACCACCGATTGTTGTGTACAGCAGCCACACTGTGAGAGCAGTCGAAATGTTTCTGGTTCTCATAAGGCAAAGAACCTAGATCTATATGGGGATGTTTATGCCTGATTTAGCAGCCACAGAGATTAAAAAATTAGAGACTCTAACTCTTTAGTGATTATATGGGACATTTGGTCTGCTAATTTAGCTGTCTGTATAAGATAGCAGGAATAAGCAGACTTCCTCAGACTGTTCTGGCACTTGATGGAGTTTGGCTGCCTCTGCTTTCAGTATTATGAGTAAGGTCTTGCTCCCCAGACCTGCACATCTGGTCCAGTGTTACAGCCTTTTCACTGAGCTATCACTTGGAGGAACTGGGTTTTTGGATGGGTAAAATGGCTCAGTCTGGTAGAGCAGGGGATTAGGACCTTGATCCACAAGGTGGGGAGCAGCCTGTCCCAGGCTGGCCACCACCACTCCACACCATACAGGATCTTGACTTGTCCATGACAAATTCCACATTTTAAAATCAAGCAAAGCCAAAAGTATATCCATTACCTTCTTGGTGTAGTCCCTGTGTTGTCTTTTCAGATGTATAACCATGGAAAATATCACCTCCTACACCCATATTTGATTCTTTTTGAGCCTAAAGGACTTCTGGCATGTTATGTAACTGTAAGCAATGCCTCTTGAAAGTACAGCCATAGTAACTTTTTTGCTTTTTGGCAGAGGAATTTATTGCCTAAAGTTTCCCTGAATTTAGATAAGTTGCTTTAGATTACTTTGTGTAGTCTATATTGGAGACTTCAGTTCTAGCTAAATCTAATGAAGTATGGTGTCAGTATTCTCTTAGGACTTTTCTAAAATAAGTACAGCTATTCTTTACACTTTGCATAAGTGCATTAAAAATAAAGAAATTTATCATTATTTTGCTTCAGACTTGTAGCTTTGTGTAACAAACTGTGGTTTCAAACTGAGAATATGTTTAGACTGGTTATTAGAAAAAAGTTCCTTACTGTGAGGATGATTAGGCACTGGAACAGGTTGCCCAGAGAATCTGTGAGTGCCCCATCCTTGGAAGTGTTCAAGGCCAGGTTGGGTGAGGCTCTGAGCAACCTGGTTTAGTGAAAGGTGTCCCTGTCCATGGAAGGGGGGCTGGAACAGGATGATCTTGAAGGTCCCCTTCCAACCCAAGCCTTTCTGTGCTTCTGTGATTTACTGTTAATTTAGGACCGGACAAACTTTGCATTAAAAACGTAAATATGTTTCTGGAGACCAAGTTATGAAATTTCAGTTGATGCTGGGAGAGAAAGTCTTACTTTTGGTGGGAAGGATGTGTGCTGTGTGTGGTTGATTATATAAGAGCATGTGAAAAATACCAATTGGATTCTGATGGCATTTGTGTTTCTTAGATATCAGTCTGCCTTCATCTGTAGTTTATCAAATAATGTGTAATCCTGACAAGGGTAGGCCTTCCAGGGACGATGGTACAGAAGGGAAACAAGTTACTGGTCAGGGAGCCTTTGGGAAAGCACATCTGAAAGCATGCTGAAGATTTCCTCTGTAAGTAAAGGGATTGGCTGCTAATGTAGAGAAGTGGTCACCTCCATAGCTGGTCAGGGAGGCTGGGGGGGCGTGAGTTTGGCCAGTGGTTGCTCTGGCTGTTCTTCAGTTATTCATGCTAGAGGCGGAGAGTGCCACTTTGTCATTTCACCTGAGCCTCAGTGTTCAGTGAGCTGGGTTTGGATTAGCACTAATACTTCCTGTGATGTGAAACACAAGAGAACCACTCAAAACACACAGTTGTTAGCTGGATAGCTCGTCAATAAAAAGAAAAGATCTAGGAAACAATGTAAACAGGAATACAGTATTTCAATACTGATTATGGGACTGTTTGCTTATTAACTGCATTAGTTCATACATAGAGGAATTTTCATGATATTTGGTGGGATATTTGGAAGAAATCCACATTGTCTTCAGCTTCATTACAGGCCAACTGTTGTGTATTCAGCCATGACAAAGGAACTTGCAGACTTTGTTTTCTGGGGGCTTATGGAAACTCAGGGCAGCTCCCACAGTTTGGCCCTTATTTTGCTTATCTATTCTTGCTGAGTTTCATAAGCCATTATGGTGGTAGCAGATCTAGATTTAGAATGTATTCTTCTTTCCTGCATTCCTCCATTCAAGCAGTTATACATGGTGAAATTTGCAAAGCCAGAAAGGGTGAAGGAGTAAAGAGACATTTAAAAAAAGGTGCAATTCTGACATGAGTCAGTTTTTATTAAATAACTGAAAGTGAATTTATGATAGTTTTGAAACTGTCAAAACATGTCAGATCGTTAAATGAGAGGGAAAGGTTTATATTTCTACTTTCCCCCCCTCTTTAAAAAGGAAATTATATGGTAAGACAAGTTTATTTCTTTCAGGAGAAAATAATATGTCCAAGCAAAGCAAGCCATAACATTTTTGTCTTAATTCTGAGATTGAACTCATGCATTGCTTATTTTATAATAGATGTAATTATCTGGCCTTCAGCTGCTAAGCCATGAATGTGGGACCACGTTTTTTTGCCAGTCAGAGCCTCTCTCCATGGAGAACTGAAATCAAAGAGAATGGTTCTGCATTTGTAGTTCATTGTCATGATGTTAGGACCAGTCAAGGTAACCATTGTGAACAAAGAACATGACATGAAGCATTTTCACTATTTACCTGCTTTACATCATCCACAAGCTCTACCAAAACCGGGAGACAGTAGCACAAAAATCCCTTTCAGCTTTTGGGAGACAGAGGAGATTGTATTATCCTCAAGGCTTTTTTTAGCACAGATGAAGAAAACTCTTATAACTTGGCCTCAGATAACTTCAGCGAACTCCCAGGATACAGAATTTCTTCTAGCTATTGCATATTAAATGAGCATAAGTGGGTAAATTGAGTGTGCTTTCATTTGTTCTGAAGAATAGCTGGTGATATGAATTGTTCAACTATCTGAGCAGAGGAGAATAAAGATAAGACTGCAGCAAAATTGTGATACTGCTCTTGCAAAAGGGTCATCTTCAGTATGTGAGCTTCATACCTAGCATGCTAAAGAAGCAGTGAAATGTTATGTCATCGGAAAACTTTGCTGTGCTTATCCATCAGTCACTTCACACACATTCTGATTCCTGGTGGATAAATCTTGCAGAGGTAATATTCTCTGACAAAAGATGGAGTCTGAGCTGATTTCTGATACTGCATTCCTGCAAATCACCTGGGAAATAAAAGTTGTCTACTGGGGAACTGGAAACCCAGTCATGTTTCCTTTCTAGGCCAATAACATGCATGGATCTGATGCTGACAGAAAGTTATACCTGTATTATGTCTGTTTGAGATCATTGTGTATAGCACAAAAACATCCATTGGGTTTAGGTCCTTATTTATTTATCAAGAAGAAGTCAAAAGGCCCAAGAGGTGAATGGAATGAAGACTGTACCAGTCTCAAACAAATCCCAGGCAGGCTTGGCAGGGAGAGGGTCTGCAGTGGTGTTGTCTAAATGTCATGTTTTATGGCTGCATTGTACAGCTTGCAGGTTTCCCCAGGGGTTCAGTGCATGGAGTGGGTAGGATTTACCAGATATATCAGGCTTATACCATGCCTTTTCAAACAAGCTCTTTTCAACCAAGGCAACCTTGTAATTTTGTCCTACTCAGTGTAGCAGCAGGTTTGAGGGTAAGGAGCTGTGGGTCTCCACAAACACTGCCTATTACTAATGGTACTGTGTGGCTTGGCCACATCTGAAGGAGGGTAAGTTCTTACTGACTGCAGCGTGATAACATTATGGATGGAAGAACTATGGAATTTGTCCTCTTGGGTTTGACTTGTGGTTGTCTGTCTTCAGGTTCATCACCTTGAACTTATCCACAGCTTGCAAATTCCCTGCCACCCCTCTCAAAATAATCAAAATTAGTTCAATGCATCTAAGAAACCATCAGTATTAAATCCTCCAGATTTAGGTCTCAATTCCTGTAACTTGGGTGGTGGAGACAGGTTCTAATCCTTTGTGTCATATGTGGGGCTTGCTCTTTTTGTGAGTTTAAAGGAAACAAGACAATGGACTCTTTTAATTTAGCAACTTTTATTTTTATTTTTTTAAATGTTGGCACCAAAGTAGAAAATACTGTACAATCAATATAAAGCATCTTTTAAGAATCTTTCATGCTTGAGTGTACATCTGGAACTGTTTGCACTAACTAAAAGTAAAATAAATGCCACAGCGTATTATACCACAATTTTTTTTCATTTAAAAAAGGAAATTGAAAACACACCACTCCTAGAAATGCTTGACATTGAATTGGCTATTGAAATGGTATCAGTAAAGTATTTATATATTCCATATTTTGTTCCATGCATCAGCTTTCCTTGATGCGTTAGACTTGGAAGTGTGCCATGTGAGCTGAAATGTTGCCATTTATGAAAGACCGGCTTGTTTTAAAAATGGACTAAATCTTGCAGGGTACAGGAAGTAAAGTAAATCAGTTTGAATGCAAGCACATCTCTCTTTGCCCCAGCTCCTGCATGTTTTGTCTCTTCCTTGTTTGGTTCAGAAGCTGACTGTGCTTCCAGTAAATATCAGTGTTCACCTAAACAGCTAAATATAGTGATAAAGATAACCTCTACCATAAAAACTGAATGAATGACAAGAACAGTGTAGTTCCATGAACCAAGAAATCCACAGAAGAAGTATCGTAATTTAAAGTCGGTTTTACAACATTCTTTAATTTTAAACGAAGCAAAATACTTCTGTGGTTAAATCACAGTTTTTCACTCTATGCTGTAAAGGAGATTCAAGAATGTGTATTTCAAAATGTTTTGCTTGGTTTTGTTTTTAAATAAAAAATATAATCCAAAGCAAATGCAATAGATCTCTGCATACTTCAAACATGTTTTCTGAATTTATTCTAAGTCTCTCGCTGCTCCAGAGGGTTGTGTGTATGGATTAGGACTAGACCATTATTTCACCATCTTTCTCCATCCTGAACTGATTGCAGTGAACACGACAGAATGAGTTGCAGATGTCTCCTTTTCCTTCCAGTTTGGAGGACCTCTGGTTTCAGTCCCATTTGATCTGAACTGCGCTAAGGAGCACAGGTCTGTCATTGTTTAAAGGGATTCAGTGGAAGAAATTGTTGCACCTGAAAGTTACTCCTTCTGTATACACAGGCTATGCTCTTAAATGTGTGATGCTGTGGGATGCTGACTGTATGAGATTTTCTGGTGTGTCCCTCCTAATACAGGATTATTGTTTGAAATGTCAGGGTCCATCCGAAGAAAAAGATAGTCGGAACTAGTTTTGCAAGTGGGGAGTTTGGTTTGACTCAAGACCATAAACATGTTTTTGAATTCAAGAAATTGTGCAATTTTAAGACATGGTGAAAGTTCTTCCAAATGTCAGGTGAAATTCAATGTTTATGTCTCTGTATTGTAAAACTGGAGCAAATGTACATGAAATCTTACCCAAGCAGGTTTTGATACATTAAAATTAGAGTTTTTCCTCTTAAGGGATTCTTTCTTCCCCTTAAGGGATTCTTTCTTCCCCTACCAAGCCCTCATTACCTCATCTATGAGTAGCCAAATATCCACTGAGAGTTTGTATGAAGAATGTCCATACATAAAAAGCCTCGTGAAATAATGTCTTGAAGGAAATTTGCTTGTGAATATGATTTAAATGCCATTTTGTCTTTAGCTTTCATATCATCAGGCTACTTTTTACCCATTATAGTAAAAAGCATTGGTTGTTAGGTTTATTGTTTTTATTAATTTAAAAATAAATAATGATTTGTGGAAACTGGGGTTATAGGCTATGTGTCAGACACCAAAAGCTTAAGGAGTTCAGATCACAAGAACTATTAATGCTTTTATCAGTGGTGGCTCTGCTTTGTACTCCATCACCACTTCATCCCCTGAGTGCCCTGTGTCTTAGAGCTGCTGAGGTTCTCTGGGGCTGTGGGTGGTGGGACAGTGGTGGGTGCAGAGCTGCTGTAGACAGATGCTCCCTGTCCCATCACTCCCTCAGAGTTCAGGGAGCTGTATGAAATGGTAAGGAACAGGTAAACAGTAGCAGTAAGAGCAGAATGGCTCCCACAGGGGTTTTGTTATTAAAAAGGCTGGAATAGAGAGTTCTAAAGGCTGTTCTCCTGGGTGGTGTGATGGTGTCTTCCAAGCATGTGGAAGAGCTTTGCATTGTACTTCTTCAAAAGCCCTTTCTCCCTGCCCCCGTGGAGAATCTCTGTTCTGACAAAGTAATCTTGTACTCTGGTAAGAAATGTTTTGGGGTGTGCTTGAAAGGAGCCTTAATATCTCCCTAAAGAAGGCAGAACTAGGGAACTTATAGACAGTCAGAGAGAAATTTGCGTGCCTGCAATCATACAGTAGGAGAGTAGGATTTAGAGCTTTGCAAGGGAGAGAGAGAGGTAAAGAAAAGGTAAATGGTATGTAAAGGGTGTTTTTGTTTACCTGTAAGAAGTCCAAGGAAAGATAATTGGGAAAATCAAACTTAATGATATTAGATTTAGATGAGAAGTACAGGGGTCTGCGGGTAAGTTCAGCCATCTGCAAGCTAAGTGGGAAAATGTTGGAGGTAGTAAAAACCATTTAGATCATGATAGAGTGGCAACCTGAAATTCCAGGGCAAAACCAACACACTATTTCCCACTACTGTGTTCAATTTAAGTAGCAAAACATTGCCAGCTTTTTGGGAAAGTCTTCGCCCTCTGATGTGAGCGCGTTTCTGATCAAACCTGAACTTCGAAATGCAGTGAAAGGAAGGGAGGGAGCAAGAGCCGTGCAGTTGGTTACAGCTCAGGATCGCTTTTAGTTATCACCAGCTGAATTGGAGGATACAGGCTGTGCCTGCTTGCTGCGAGCAGCAGTCTGTTAGAGGAGCTCGATTTCTCTCACTCCTTCTTCCACCCACCTCCATCTCCTCTGTGCCTGTGTCTGCGCTCCCACATGCTTCAAATCTGTGTACCTGGACTGCCTTCCTTAACAGTTCAATGTGAGTGTTAGCAGAATGAAAACCAGATGGACCAGCAGTTCCCACTGTTATCTCCCCACCAGCTCTGGCAAGCCTCCCTTTCTCTCTCCTTTCTTGGCATGGGAGAAATATTTGCCTTTATTTAGGAGGGCTTGGGCTCACTGCTGTGCCTCTTTCCCTCTGTTGCAACATGAGCTGAAAGCTATTTATTCCCTTGTTGCTGAGGTTGGTTGAGGTGAGTGCAAGATGAATTTGGCTATTAAGGAAGCAATTAACATTTCAAGATGCGTTTTCATAGTTCTTTATATTAAATTAATGGCTTATTGAAGATAGAGATTAAACTGTTTTAGTGTAGTCATGTGGAAAGGAAATACCTATAGACTTTTGTTTAGAAACCTGTTTTTGTTTATGAGCGTGTAATAATTTAGTGTTGCTTGATTTGCGAATCATACCTGTAGCAACCTTAATATTTAAGGTAATCATTGTGGATACTCTTCCCTCCACAGCTGAGGTTTACTAACCTTAGATCAACACTACAGGTCCTGTAAAATTTTATCTCTATTCTCCTCATCCTATTCTGGGGGTGTTTCACTGCTCATCTTCCCCAAACTTGTCTCTAAATTCTATATGAAATTACTCCCTTTCCCTTAAAGCTGAAACCTTGCCTGTAGGCATTTCAGTAAAGGCTGAAGATGGCTTCTATAATTGCGTACCTGACATGCTGCACCTCTGGGACTTACTACTTACTTCCTCAGTTTCTTCGGTTTCAGACAGATAAATATTGGTATCTGTTACGTGTTGTTAAATTTTTGGCGGGGCAGTGAGGTCTGTTTTGGTTTTTTCCCTTCCCCCCCTTCCTTTTTTTTTTTTTTGCTACCTTTCTTGTATTTAAGTTTTCTGATAATTTAGTGTTTTGAGGCTCTTTTAAACGTACCTGTTCTTTGTTAAATGTGTGCTTTGCATTTTATTTCTGTTATTGTCTCTCAGAGCAAATTTCAGATATGGTTTTTTCATTGAAGTAAGAATGTTAGTAAGAAAAAGGAATTGTGTCACAAGGTGAAGTGACAGAACTTCTAGAATGTGACATGTCTTGAATTAAAACCACAGACTTACATGCTTGCCCATTAGCAGTGACACTTACTTGCTTTACAAAATAGTTTTGTAGAGCTCAGGAAGACTTGTGTAGGGCCATGTATAAATAAATAGTCCTGACTCCCCAAAGAAAGGATGGAAGAATTTGACTTATGCCAATTAAAAGCTAAACTTCATTGTACTCATCTTTTTTCAAGATGGCTTGCTAAACTCCTTTTATGAGTGAGAAAGCCTTAATTTTACCTTCAGTTGGTAAATTTTGCTGTGTTTTGCCCATTCTTAATAAATGAAACATAAGGGCTTGGATGGCTTAAAAAAAAATTAGTGTCATTCAAAAAGATGTTGGAAAAAAGTACACTTCTGTAGCTTTTATATCGTGTGTTCTATCTTTAGATCTTTAGTTGCAAGAGAAATGTTTTCTTCCTGGTTTTGCCTTATGTTTGTTTTGTTTTCTTGGGGAGGTATGTTGCTGCTTGTCTTGCAGGTTTTAAACCTTTGAAGTTGTTCTTAATATGTGAAGGTGCAAACTTACATGCTTATTTGAAAATAATTGTATGTATATGAGATGACTGACATACCGTTTTGGCATGTTGTGTTTATTTTTCTGGTGAATATGAGAATATCCAGGGGCACTGTGGTAAAATGATCCAGGAGGTGTGTGTATTTAACATAAGTTTAACGTAAGATTACAAAGAGAAGCAATGGAGAGGGCAGCAGGTGATACAAAGAGACATGAAGTGAGCTGGCTTTAACCGATATTCCACCCAATATTGCACCTGTACTAAAGAGCTTCAGGTTTTAGTTCTAGAAGAGATGTCATAAGGGGATTTATTATCTTCCTGTCTCTTAATCTCTTTTTTCCTCCTGGCTAACATGAGGGCCTTGAAGGGAGGTGGCATTATTGCAGCTCCAGGAGTGCTTGGGAGGTAGCATCTGCACATGCTAGAAATAAAAACAAAAGATAATGCAGCACTGCTACAAATGAGGTCTTACCATCTGTGTTGCACCTTCTTAAGTAAGGTTTAGGTGATGCAATTTGGGAAGAGCACACTGGAGTAGATAATCAGGTGTAATCTTTCACAGCAGATGCTGAAATGGCTCGTTTCTTGCATTAGCTTTTAAGTTTTTGTCAGAGGGGGTGTGCTTGGGGAAATAAACTGGTGTGTTCCTGTGGTGTGTGTTGCAGATCGCACTGAGAAGCATTCCACAATGCCAGACTCACCTGTGGATGTGAAGACACAATCCAGGCTGACGCCTCCAACCATGCCACCTCCTCCCACTACCCAAGGAGCTCCAAGAACCAGTTCATTTACGCCCACAACGTGTAATTAGTCTTATTTTCTTCCTTTTCTTCCATCTTCTTTCTATTCTGTACGTAAGAAACCAAAACAGGTGAAGGGAAATGTGCATGACATGGCAGGAGCAGCATTTGGTTGTATTATGATAAAGTAATTAAGCAAAACAAAGTTCACAACAGATTAATGCATCTTTGAGGTATTAAGACATTCAGCTCAGAGTTGTGTTGCTGTTTCACTGACCACTTGGTCACAGTGTCAAAGAACAGCGAGCACTGGTTTCCCATGTATTTAATGCTCAGATTAGCCCTCTTGTGAGAAGGACAGAAAACCTTCTCTTACATGCCATTATGCTATTTAAAGGATCCCATTCCCTTTTGTATAGAAACTTCAGGGAGTTTGGTTGGTTGGTTGGTTGGTTTTTGTTTTAAAGTGGAGATAATTCATAATGAAAAAAATACTAATCTTCCTTCTGCTTAGGTTTCAGTGAGGAATTCTGATTTCAGTGCTATATAACTATAGTGTAGCTAATATTGATACAAAACCAAAATTAAAGTCCTTTCATAATTTTTATCTAGAGGTTCCTAGTCTGTTACCACTTCTCTAAATCACTTAGGCCTGCATCTCAGTCTCAGCTTATTGATGTAAACATGTAACAAATTCTACTAGTCTTGATGTACTCTGCATTCATATCAGCATAACTGAGATTTGAATCTGGCACATTGTCTGGACTATTCTTTTCACAGCCGTGAAATGATCCACATTTCTCATACTAAGATTTAGCTGCAAATTTTTTGGTCTCTTTTATACTGCCTTGTAATAGTATAAACATGAGAATGTGTTTACATTTCACGTTTTAAATAAAACATTTTTAGAACAGTAGAATACATATGCCTAAACAGAATGAAGGCAGCATCTTCTATTTGTCTTGCCTATATCTGTTTTAGTCCTTTTCTGTCTGTTAAATGCCTTATTTAAAATTCACCTCTATGCAGAAGGCCAGCTGGAAGCCTTTGTACTACTTATCCCAGGGAACCCTGTCCTGACAATTTATGTTGAACTTAAACAGTGAGGAGGGTTTGTGCCAGCTATTCACATAAACTCACATTTAACCCAGTGACCCCGATCCTGCAAAGATTTGTCTGTTTTGCGTAACTCCAGCACCTGAATCATCCTGGATGGAGCTTCACACTGGAGGTGCTTCAGTCTGAACTTAAATTGTTTCTAGGTTTTTGCAGGATCAGGTTCTTGCAGATTAAGCTTTCCAGTGTGATGCCCGTGCCACATTTTAGGATGACCTTTGGCAACAATAAAAGAAATATGACAATGTTCTTTAATCACACTTACAGTCCTCAGGGTACTCACAAGATTTCTAGGTGTTTATTTGATTGAGTACAGCACTTTGGAAGGTGTGTGAGCCACAGCTTGATTTTCAGGGTTCCTTATTTGAAGACTAAAAGTCTAAAAAGACCTGATTTTAATTGCTTTTTACCCTGTCAAATTTTGGAGTTTGGCCTTAGCTGTTTCAGCTTGTACAATGAACAGTCAATTTTGTCAGAGTGTCTGTTACATTTATTATTACTACAGAATGCCTGCAGGCCAGAAAGATCAGACTTGTTTTCTGGTGTATAATATCTTTGTTTTCTTTGGTTTAGATGATTAAAAATCCTTGACATGTTGTAGTTTGAAATTTTAAATGCTAAATTCTTTTGGATTTGTAACATGGTTTTGTTTCAGAAATTATGTACAACTCTGCCAATTGGCAAATTCAGATATTATAAGGAAAGCACTGAAATCATGGGACCATTTCTATATTTCTTTTGTTGTGGGAGAAATCTTTACCTGCCTTTCTTCTCCCTATATCTCTCCTAGGTAATGAACTCCACACTTCTCTGCTTTCTTCATCATAGCCCCAGAACCCGGTGCCTAGAGCAGCCCCTTACTGGTGACAGAGTTGTTGGGTGGTGTCAGGGTAGATCAGCAGGACATGTTGCTATTCTTCCCAATCCCTATTTACTAAGTTCCTGGTATGATGACTTTTGGCTTTGGGAGTTCCTTGCAATCACGACATATTTGTTTACTCAGATACCTCTCTCCACTGCAGCACTCAGAGCGTGGCCTGGAGCCTCATAGGGAGCTGAACTTCCTGAGGCCAGGTTCTTTCTATTTCTGCTTTTTCCAATTCTTGTTCTCACTAGCCCACGCAGCCAGGATAGGCAATCAAAAACTAGGATAAAACACAAGCAGAGGCTAGATAACAACTCACATAGCTTTTTCTGTAGTCTCTCCAGAAGGCGGTGACTAGGGCAACAAAAACTCCTTCAAAGGCTTGTGGCAGTGACTTAAATATGGTAATAGGGAGTGATTTATATCTAGTAGTAGGTGTCCACCCTGAAAAAGGACTTCCTGGCCAAAAGACAAGGATGATCGGTGAAGAAAATTACACGAGAATGGGATGTTTGGCTTCAGAGAGGCTGGTCATTGAGAAACATTTGAAGTTTTTAAAGTTGCTAGCTTGCCTTGGTCGTGCTTTTAAATAGGAAACAAGTTAAACTAACACTCCTATGCATTTTTGATTGCAGACAAGTTCCTGATTTTTGATGGTTTTTTGGGATGGGTTCTGAGTGACTTCCAAAAAATAAATTAGCAAATTTCTCCAGGGCAGTGGCCAGCTGAGTGCAGCTGCTGCTGGGTACAGTCACATGCTGCGTGCCCACACCTGCCAGTGCACTGGTACACTTGTATTTCTAGGGAGCCATCCTTTTTCTTGTTGTTTGCTGTCATTTTAGCAAATCAGACTCAAACTCAACGGGGTGAGTTTCGAGTGTTGCTGTTCCTACTAATCTGAGTGGAAGAGCGTGTCCTCAGTTTGATTCTCTGCTCTCTTCTAGAGTGTGGATAAGAATCAAACTGAAATTGCTGCCAAAAACTTTCTGTTGTCTTCAGTATGTCTGCATGGATCTCATTGCCATACATTTTGAATGCTTAGTACTTCAGATAGTTATTCTCACAGCAACCTTGCAACAGGAGGGAAATGCTTTCTTATCCTTTTCAGAGATAAAGTGCTGGCATGTGAAAGCAGAGAGATTTGCTCGTGGTCTCTGAGAAGTCTTCTGAAGTCTAGTTTCATGCCCTTGCTGCAAGGCTTCAGGCCACAGGGAGCACTGGCAACATTTGTACCTGCACAGACAACTTTGTGTGCTCCATATGTTAGCAGCTAGGAAATCTGTATTGGAAAAAATAACCTTCTCATTGGGTGGTGTAAGGTTAAAACGTGAAAGTCCTGTTTTATAAACACAGCTGTCAGTTGTGTGTACAAAGCACAAGTAAAAATATTCAGAGATAAACTGAGGTTTCATGAAATATGTCTGCATGTTTTTTTCTACCCCAAAGAGCAAATTTTTTTTGGTCTTCAATCATACATGCACTCATGCTTTTTCTCTCTTCATTTCCCTCTCCCTCTTTGTAAAATCCTCTGACAAAAGGCTGGTATTTAAATGATGCCTTTCAGGTCCAGGAGCATTTTGAAGGGGCTATGTGAGAGGCAGCTGCCATTATTTCCAATCCTTACAACGTTCAGCACCAGCTACTGGGAAATAGATATAAACTGCAGACTGTTGCTCTGTCTAAAGGCTAATTATCTTTGATTGTGCAACTTAATTAATTTTGAGGTCAAGTGCAGAAAACATAAGCTGATGGATTTTCCCTCTGTCTCCTTTTCCTCTCTATCTCTCCCCCAACCCCAATCTTTATTTTATCCTTCTGTCTCTTTTTCTTTCAGTAACCAATGGCAGTAGCCATTCACCAACAGCGTTAAATGGAGCTCCATCTCCTCCTAATGGCTTTAGCAATGGGCCATCCTCTTCCTCTTCCTCTTCTCTGGCTAACCAGCAGTTACCGCCAGCTTGTGGAGCTAGGCAGCTCAGCAAACTGAAGAGATTTCTTACAACCTTACAGCAGTTTGGCAATGACATTTCACCAGAGATTGGGGAGAGAGTGCGTACCCTTGTGCTAGGACTTGTGGTAAGCAAGTATTTTTTCTGTTCTTTTCCCTCTTCCTTGCTTGATGTGTTTATTTTATAGAAGAGTGGGTCACATGCACTGCATTCATCATACTTTAGGGATACCAAACATGCAAGAGTGAAGTTCTGGCTCTTGCTGACAGAGCTAACATGAGTAGCCTTACTAGCTTCCCACAAGTGGCAGCTATTCCATATTAGGTATAGCCTTGACTATTTTGGCCAGTATATTATCATGGTGTAGTGGTGTGAGAGGGTTTTCACTCTATACTGGCAGTACCCCTAATGTCGACATACCTTGAATCCTGTAACGTAGTAAAATATGGTTTGACTTGATTTAGTTGGATGGGGAAAGGAGAGAACCCTACCTATATAGTGCCAGCAGCTAAAAGGATGAGCTGAGTATGTTTGGACTGCCGTTATTCAGTGCAAAACCTTTTCTCAGTATCATTGAACCAAACCATTATGAACCCAATGAGGCACTGCTGCTACTTAAGTCACTTTATTGATAAGGCTATCTCTATGTGATGGTATAGCTGAATGAAAATTCCAGCTCTTTTTTACCTACAGCTCTCAAGTTGGGCTGCCCGTTTACATGCAAACTGTGAATCTGGCCCAGGATTCTTTTTACTCCCAGTAAAGTCCTCTCTCTGCTAGACATTGCTGTCTCCCATGTATTTCCTTCAGCAGTAATTGGATGTACTGGGGAAGATGCTATTGTGGTGCTCTGATTTGCATCTGTTATGAGCAGCTGCAGTTGCCATTGATTTCATTTGGAGCAGAG
>VZRQ01006819.1:402527-440027 GCA_013397975.1 Machaerirhynchus nigripectus
AGAGGGGTGAAGGAGGCGTGCTCATACACAGATGAACACTCAAAGGCAGTAGTTAGGTACTTCAGTATTTTTAAGGACACATTTTCCCACAGCCAAACTGCCTACTCACTCAGTAGCAGGAAAAAACCCAAGCTGTCGACAGAGCAGGGACCAGATGGAAAGCTTTCTGTACTTCTTGCTGGAACACCCGGCAAATACATGTAATTTTTATATATGTATTTTTTGTCGACCAAAGCAATCTGGGACGGAATCTTAGCTGAGAGGCTTTTTTGTCTTCAAGACTGTGTTAGCATGGCAATATCGCTTCCCAGGACCAGAGTTAGGCTCTCGGTCGTGCTCCACAGCAAGAGAAAGACTCTTGAGCCCTGCAGTCTCTTCTGTCCCAAAGACTTGTCCTGAAGCCAGACCTATTCTCTGTTCCCAGCTTTGCCTCTCTGTGTTACCTGATTATAGGCAAGTCACTCAAACCTTCTTGAAACCTTTCACACACTGTATATCCTGTCTGGTCTAGATCCACTACAGATTGCTAGGTCTACCAAACGCTACACTGCAGACAGAAGCCAATATTTGTGTTTCTGTAATAAAAATTCTGGGAAAGAAGCTACTCTTCACCATGTGTTTGTGCGGTGCCTCACGCCAGGGAGCGCTGATCTATTACAGATAATAAATAGTCATTGAATTGCTTATCTTTCTACCAGTTCTGGTTCAGAGGAAGATAAGATCATTCAACTGCAGAAACCTTCACTGGCCTTTTTGTGCATATTTTCTATATTAATATCAAGCAGCTTTTAATCTATTAAATTTAAGTGGTACATGGTGTACGTGTTCAGTACTGCCAACACTGTTTTTCAATAGATGTGCTGTGCATATTTGTTTTAAACATCAGTATAAATATTTTGAGTTACTCAGGCTCTCTGAACAAATTTGTCTGAATTGAAATCTTTATTTTTTAATACATCTGTAATAATTTATTTTAACTTGCAATTATAAAAACATCAAAGCCTAATTTTATACTATGTTCTAATGAAGCCTTTCAATTTAAATTATAATACTGAAATATTTCTGTTGCTGATGGAGGAGGCTAAGATACTGCCTAAATCTTGAAGGATACAAGGCCCAATCGAAAACAAGAGTGGAGCATGTTTCAGACACTGAAGTGCAACAATTTAGGCTAGTGTAAGCCAGTAATTTCATGTTTGTCTGCAGTCAGTGTTTTTCTGGTTGAGAACTGTATCTCTCTCGTGCAGAGGTACAGAAGTCTGTCTACAGGCATCAGCAGCAATGTGCTGCTGCAGAGTGTAGAGAACTGCCTTTGCTGTCAGAGCAGAACCTCTGCACAATCCTCTGTGTCCAAGGCCATGTTGGTTTCAGTCTCTATGAGTACACTTGAGTTGCCTTAGGAGCCTCATCTCTCCCTGTTCACAGTAGGGAGAATATTGATGTTTCATTCTGCATTCAAAATTAGTTCTTGTTGTCTTCCCAAAAACTAATTCTTGTGTATCAGGGCCATGGTGACCAGAAACAGCCTGCACACTTGACCTACTTATAGAGAGGTCCTGATTAATTTTCTCCCAACAAACTAATTGTTTATTAATATATGGTTTAATAAAGATTGTTTAGAATAATGTTTTGAGCAGATTGAAAATACTTGAGCTGAACTATAAATTTTTAAATACTGCTTTTCTTGACTTCGAGTTAAGTGTTTGTCCAAATACTACATTATGCTATTACAAACCCAAATTATAAGGCATGTCAATCATAGTTTTCTATATTAACCTCTGAAAAATTAGGCAACTGAGTATATCCATGTTTAATAAACATATTAAAAGCTGTACATGCTTGTTCTGTGCAAAGAAAACCTGTTCAATCTATTTGAATAAATTTATCTGCAAATGTTCACGTTTATGGTTAAAGAGCAAGAATGAACATTTCTTTGAGAGAAGGAAAACAATTAAAATAAATCACAGTTTTTGCTGAACAGTTCAAAATTTGGTTGTCTCTAGGACTATATATGTATTAAAAAAGGTCCTCTTTTTTTGTGATAGTGGATAAGGAACACAAATGTGTTGTTTCTTCCTTCATTACTCACCTCCTAAGTAGGGCCTTCACATTTCTACCTCACAGGCCTGCTGAGATGTGATGATACGTCTTTTAAGTCTGTACCACTATTCAAATAGTAGATCTGATTCTTTTATTTCTTCCAAGTATTTGTTTGTAAATATGTCTGAACTTCAACCATTTTCTGCCATTCAAGGCAGTTCAGGTAGTTGGGTGTCTTGACTTGTATTGTTGTGAGCTTTTTAAAGGAACAGTGGAATTAAAACAAGTGAAAAACCCTGCTCATGACACAATCAGTCAGCCAGTCTCTCTCTCTCTCTCTGATAACCAAAACGAAATAGATATTTGATTTTTCACAAAATATTTCTGGGTAGGTCTGAAAAGACTTCCATATTCCACGACCAACTGTCTTTCCATCCTAAGATGAATAACTGATAGCAATTTCTATTTTTTTCTCCCCTGTTATAAGTTTCGTATGTACTAACTCTATTCTGGCATTTTTTTGTGATGCAGTGGTTCTGCTCTTATGGTACAGCAACAGGTGCTGGAGCATTTGCCATTGTTATAATGCTAACAAAGTAATTTACCAAGATCCTGGGCTCGAAACTTCTTAGAACATCTGCTTTTTGTTTGGTTCCATGCACATTACTTTCAGAACTTTTTTGACTTCAAAAGTATTTTCCTGTTTAAAAAATAAGGTTTTTTTGGTTTTGTTTGAGGTTTTTTTTTAAGTGGGAGTTATTTCAAAAGCAAGGGAAGATACTGAAGTTCTTTGTCTTATCTTTAGTTACTAACGGTTATGAAATTTAATCCAATACTTGCAAATTCTGAGGTGAAAAATTATTGTGCAGTAGTCATGGAAAAAGAGAGGTCAAGGCACATCACTTCATGGTACAAAAAATAATTAGGTAAAAAATGAGTGGCCTTTCTTAGTATCGATGTTGGCATGTGCTGCAAAGAAAGGAAGATGTTTCCCAAGATGTGTAACTATCTCTAGAGAGGGAAAGGACATACAGTTCTACCTGCTCTGGCAAAAAGTATGACTAAGTCTGACCCCAGTAGATGGGCAAAATGTGCCGCCCAGAGATCAATGAGCATTTTCAGTTCTCTTTGTCTGAGTCCTGGTAATCTCCAGGCCATGACCCAAGTCCCAGTGGAGCCATGAAAGAACAGTTAGAAATCCTTCAAGCTACATCTGGCGAGGAGGAGGATTGTAGCCCTCTGGGTGATTAACTGAAGCTCTGGAACGTGAGATTTTGTTGTAATCTTTATCTTAATGTGTAACTGCAAGTGTAATGGGAAAGCTGAGGGCAATCCTATTCTCAATCCTGCTCTCCCCAAGGCCCTCAAAGAATGGTGACTAAGGCAGCTTACAGAGTTGCAGATCCCCTGGTTTCAGACAATTTCTGAGTGCTAACTGCAGTCTGAATGGGAAACAAATATTGAAGAAGGATTGTCACTTGTTGAAAACAGCTGCTCCATAGGAGA
The DNA here is from genome assembly GCA_013397975.1 of Machaerirhynchus nigripectus. Lineage (NCBI taxonomy): Eukaryota > Metazoa > Chordata > Aves > Passeriformes > Dicruridae > Machaerirhynchus > Machaerirhynchus nigripectus. Next base: position 406,074 of record VZRQ01006819.1, read on the forward strand.
TCAGGTTTTAGATAGTAAGAAAGCTGAAGAAATCAACCAAGACAGTGCTTTTTCCCTCTTTAAAGAGGTAGCACTCAGACCTGGTTTTCTCACAGCATTTACAGTTTTCTTTTACATTTTCAGTAACCTCCCATCCTTCCATGCATATTTAGTACAGCTATAGCCACTTTTGGAGGCCGTCTGCTTTCAGGCAGCTAACCTCAACAAACCTAGCTGGGAATGATGGCAACAGTTTAAACTCAGAGCAGGCTTCCCTCTGGTTTGTGATTTTTCTTCTTCATCTCTGTTGAAATTGCTTGCAAGCTGCCCTCTTAACGAGTGCTACATTCTTGCAGGCCAATCTGCCCCTGCTGCAGCGGGAGCTGCTGCACTGTGCAAGGCTAGCCAAGCAGAACCCAGCCCAGTACCTCGCCCAGCACGAACAGCTGCTTCTGGATGCCAGCACCACCTCACCTGTTGACTCCTCAGAGCTGCTTCTCGATGTGAACGAAAACGGGAAGAGGCGAACTCCAGACAGGTGAGCACCACCGCGCCTTTCATACCCTGCCCAGAGTGTCCGTGGGCCCAAGGTGCTGAGCTCCACCAGCACGGGGGGGAGTGCATGGGGTACTGGGGCGATACTTAGATGGTGTTCCCTGGGTGCAGGTCCTGTCCTGCCTTCAGATCCAACCTGACTGGGAATGTTTTCAGAGATGGGGCATCTACCACCTCTCTGGGCAACCTGTGCCAGTGTTTCACCACCTTCCTTATTAAAAATTTCTTCCCTTATACCTAGTCTGAATCTATTCTCTTTTTAGCTTAAAATCATTATCCCATTCCTTTTCATAACAGGCCCTGCTTATGCATGTCTACATATAGACACTTACACATTATATATATAGAGAGAGCTACTTACACATATATATTCCTGTGTATATAAATATAATGCATTCACACACTGATTCAGTCACCTGAGGACACACTGTGGTCATATCCACACAGAAGTAATGGTCAGCCAGTACTGTAGTGTTTTGTGCACAGTATTTCTGTCATGAAGTGACAAGCAGCAGATCATGCCAGCTCCATATGCAAGTCCTTTGCATATGACATTTTGTTGAACTCAACATTAAATGTGAGGAGAGTCACTAGGTATTTATATTGGGAAGTACAAGGCAAAAACCCCATGGCACAGTCAGGGCTTTGACTCCTTCTGCTGTGCCCTATTTCCATATCCATACATGGAATATACATAAGGATGTTTCTTTCAAAGAGGAGAAATATTCACTGAAATCGGTTTGGTTGTTGCGCTGAGAAGAGTCCATGCAGAAATGGAGCAAGCAAACGCATGTGTGTGAAGTACAGTAGCTTTAGGGGTATGGAAGTTTGTTGGTTTTTTTTTTTTTTTTTTTTTTGTTTTTTTTTTTTAAATAAAGTTCTTTGTTTAGTGTTACACGGAAATGACTCTTGTGGTTATTTACTTTTAACTGTGTTCCTATGCTAATGTTAAAAATTCAACTGGCATTTACATTTTACCTTTGGGAGACTCAAGTATTGTATTTTTCACTGATTTGTTTGCCATGGGTTTTATAGTGTGGAAAACTTTTATTATGCTGTTCTTCCAAATACCACTACCTGTATGCCTGAGGTATGCAACTGTCCTAGTTGTCCTTTAAATGAAAAAGGTGAAGATTTGTGAAGTCAAGAAGCCTCATAACTTTGTACAGGTGACATTTTTGTGTTGGAACAGGCTTGAATGGCACAGAAATAAAGAGAAAACAAAGGCTGAAAGCTTTCAGTAAAACCTTAGGCTTCTCATAGCCAGAAGTGAACAGTAAGATCTAAAGTCACATAGCCTTTAGGTAGAAAAAGATGTGAAAGTGTTTGAAATTAGTTTGCCTGAGATTGTGTTTCAGAAAAATCACTATGGATGGATGAGGAAATTAAGGTACAAGCTGAAAAGCTCTTTTTTTATGTAGCTACCCTCTTTTCATGAGTTTTTCCAGATGACTAGACCAGACTGAAACAGCTGTTGGGGTTAACACAAGCGTGTTTCTACACCCCAGAAAGATGATTAATTTTTGGACATTTTACGTGTATTCTCTTACTGTGTGCAATGAAATAACTTTTCCAAAGCTGAAATTTAGCACCTTGGGGCAGTCCTGTATATCCTCAGTCTTTGCAGAGTAGTGTACCAAAATATCTGTTAAAAAGGCCTCTTAGTATCTTATGAATAACTTTAATGTCAGCATGCTGTACTCCAGTGTTAGTAGCAGACACAATATTTTTCCTACAAGGAGATAGACACACATGAAATTATCTCGTAAGCCAGTGAGGTATTGCTTGACAGAATACAGAGGAGAAGAGAGATGTGCCTTCCTGACAGCCGTAACTCACTTTCTTTTCCCTATTAGTAGAGAGAAGCATTACTCACATATCCTGTAAAGCTACAAAGGAAAAATGCAAAATAAAGTATTTCCTTTGCTTTCCATCCTTAGCATTTGGAATAATGCTCCCTCTCTTTGAGACCCTGTTTGAGAGTGTTGAATTTCAGTTATTTTGCAGTAAGTACGGTCTCACCCATGTTATCTTCAGTCCTGCTTGTGAGGGAGAAGATGGGTGACACAGGTAGAGACCAGGACAAGAACTTTGTAATGGAAAGACCCTGTATTGGTTTTGTAACAAAAAAGACATAAGATTAACCCATAAAGGGACCAGCAGGTCAGGAGAATATTGGATTTTAAAGTCAGCCTTCATCTTTTAATTAAAACTGAGGCCCAGACCTAGAGAGATTTGGGTCTGGTTTATGAATTTTGTTCTCAGCATTTCCTTTTAGTTAAAATAGGTAGGTACTCTTGAAATTCCTAAGTCTGTGCTTGTGAAGTCAGGTGCCTTTGGCTTCTCAACTGAAGTCTCTCTTAGGCTGTGAACAACTTGGGGAGCCTTCAGTTCCTCCACAGGTAGTAATGCAGCTTTTGGGGTGAGGGGTAGACAGTTTAACTTCCAGTGTTTTAGGTAAGAGCCTGTGTTTGAATTCCCATGGTCCAGGAAGGGTGTAGTGTGGGGTGTCGCCCTAGCCTGCATATTCCAAGATGCGGCAACTTCTGTCGACTGCAGCCTGAAATTCAGCTCCTTAGTTCTGGGGAAGTGGTGTTTCAGAAAAACTCATCCTTTCTTTTCCACCCTCCAGCTATTTGCTATAATGCAAAATGCTCACGTGAAAAGAGACCACCCAGTGCACCCATTTGAATGGTACCTTGAGCTTAAAAAATGAGTTGGTTTTGTTCAGTGTCAAGCAACCCTGTCTACTGGTTAGTCACATCTACTTCTCCATTGCCTATGACTATAATAAAAGCTCTACAGAAAAAATATGTGGCAGTGTTGGCTGAGCCAAGTTCAGTGGCGTTGTCTTGTGCACTCAAGAACATTTGTACAACAGATTTAATAAAAAGAACAAGATGCTTTTAGAAAGATTCTTAAATTTACTGAATTGAAGTCTGCATACCTTTTAATTTGGATAATGTAAGTAAATCAACCACAAAAAACTGTCCTCAGAGGCAGAACATGCCTAGACTGAGTGAGTATTGAAACCAAATACTTGTCTGGCTTTATACTTATTATACTATTAATTATTTTAATTGTTTACAGAGAAGCATGAGGAAACATCTGGAAATATATATACCTTTTGTTTAGATATATAAGTGATTTTCAAATATGCTACTAAAAATACAGCAGAAGATACCAGAAATTCTTTAGGAGAGGGTTTACTCCATGGCTAGTAAATGAAAAAAAAAATTGCCCAAAGGCCACATCTTTTCAGGAAAACTAAATGCAGTTGGAGTAATTTTGACTGAAGATGTGTGTCTTACTGAAGTAAACTGCGGTATCTTTTTCAGTTCCCAAGGTATATGAGATATATATATAGATACATGCATGCATTGTATATAATGTGTATGTTATATATATACATACAACTTTATATTTTTAATTTGAGCATGGGTAACTGCATACCATTGATTCCAGTAGAGGCAGAGTACAGTAGAGGATTAGGCAAAGAAAGTGGAACATGCGTTACATGTAACCACAGCTGCCTCATGATTTTTTGTTAAAGAAAATCCACATACAGTAATCTTTTCTGCTTATAATTTCAGAACCTTTTTTGCATATCCATTTTCCAATTCTGGTTATTTATCTGCATATCTAAGTCTACTGTATGTGAGGTTTTATAGAGCAATCTGACAGCCGAGCTTCGTGTTTTACTGAATGTTTTCTTGGTGCATATGGTCTGACACGGATGAGCAGCCACGGTGAGATTTTGGAGTCTATTAAACTAGCTCATTAAAAAGATCAATCTGTTTCTGTAATAACACTGGGAACCATCAGTCACTGAAAGAGAAGAAAACTGACACCTGAGGAGACAACACATTTTGGTAATTTGTTCATGACATGTCATGAACAAAGTGTTCACTGTATTTTGTTTACAAGTTTTGGAGTTTACATTCTACTGTAGTAAAGCAAAGCAACTTGGACCACAGTGAGTTTTCATTTTGGTGAATGAATGCTTAATTATATGATTTTAAATATATTAACCACAAAAAACTTTGTGCTGATTACCCATCCTTTGAGCTTGCTGGAAAGGGCTGATGGCATATGACCATGTCATATAGTGACTCTACATTTATGACAGCTGCCTACAAAATGGATATAGGATAGCAAAAAATTCTGTTAAAATAGCATTATTTTGACTGAGAAGAAAACAAAAGTGGCCATGATTGTATTGTGACTTTAGAAAGTGCTGCTGTGGTTGCAGTACACTTGGAATCCATGACAAGAAATACATGTTGAAGGTACCTGGGCACAGAGATCAACTTTGATAATACTGTTAGGTAAATCTTACTTGAAGATGCTCCTCAGTATCTCAGTAAGGTGAAGGATGCTCACAGCTCTTACGACTGTGCTTCTTGTATGCCATATGTAATTATGAGGAATTTTAAAAGAATTTTAGTAATATGAACTGTTAGCAAGGCAGTAGTAATCTTTTCCATAACACAGTATTATAAACAGCTACTTTATTCCAGCAAAGCATTATCATTTGTTTGTTTCATCAAACCTTTATTGGTGGAAGTCAGTTTAAGTCAAAGCATCTTGCACAAATAGTAGATGAACAGCTTTGTCTCAGCCTTGTAAGCTGACTGTAGTGTTCTTTGAAATTGGTATAATACTCTTGATCAGGTGAAACCTAATTTTCCATCCAAGGCAGTTTGCATGGTCAGGTTTTCTACCCAGGAAATTATCCATAAATTGCAATTATTTAAAACTGAAATTACAACCTACAAACAACATAAATTCTATTAAATGGGTAGAGGCTAAAAAGTAGTGTCTGTTCTGCTGTCTTTAATCTGAGTAAATCACGGCTTCAAGTAAAATGACCCCATGTGTGTTTATAGCTGAAAGACTCCATCTTTATCATACTGCCAATTTTCCAAACAACTGCGTTGATTTATAAGAACATCTTGGAATATGTGGCCAACAGGAGCAAGAAAAAAAGTGTTAGTTATGTTTCCTACATGTTCACTGTTATTTCCTCTCTACAGCTTGTGGTTACTTTGCAAAATCAGATGAAAACAGATTAAAATTGTAATGGTGTTATATTTGGAACTACTATTCAAATGGGTCTGCCAGTTACTGGGAAACAGGAGTGCTTCCTCAGGCACCTGGAGAAATGCTGTTGCCCTGAGGGGGTGAGACCTAAAAGAATGAGTAGGACTGGGTTGCGAACCAGACTAGTAGGTTGAATTCAGAGTGTCTGAATTAAGGCACTTTCAGTACCTTGTCTTTTATCACTATAGTCAGCATATTCAGATATAGTAAGTTTGGCAGGGATTTCTGTTCTGATGAGGTTTTCTAAGTTGTTACCTTTTTATATATTTTTATATGGTCAGAAGCACAAAATGAGTTTATGTACAGTCTCATTCTGGTATTCTGCTAAACTGTTTATTTGGTCAGTGCGGAAAATATAACACCAAATTGTAGAATTAAATTTAAACACCCAGAAAAGACATGGCAGCCATTATCCAGCATAATAGCAAAACCATTATTTTAATTTCAGAAAATGCATTTTCAACGGTCATGTTAGTTTCTATGTTAGTCAAAGTTCAGTGGATATGCTGGTGTGTTTTCCTAGCTAAAGCAGCGCATTCCAGTTAAGGTAATTAAGTACAAAGCATTCATAAAAAACACGGAAATACCTGTATATTAAGGTGCAAATAAATACATTTGTATGAAAATATATGATTTTGACATTAAGCTGTAGTGCAGAAAAGGAGAACTGGATTCCCACTTGTCCCAGTTTTCTGCCTTTACTTTTCCTACACTGAGTGATCAACAGTCAGTGAGTTATTTAATTGTTTGCTGTTTCTGATTTTTACCCATCTAAGTTAGAGAACATTCTAACTGTACTACTAAAGGACTTAGGCGAATTAATAGCTTGTCTTGTACAGACAGGAAAGTCCATTTCTTTTGCTTGCATAGTATTTTGACAACTGGAAGATTGGCACATTGAGTAAATATGTGTGAAGAAAACACACAGCAACTAAATACAAAACTTGTCTTGAAGAGCTGTCAGAAACATCACCACCTATTGAGAGTTATTGCAAGCACTTACATAATGCCAAAAGTAATAAAAAATATGTGATGGACCTCAGGTTTTCTTGGTTAGGAGTTCTCACAGCTATGCTGCGTTTCTTTTGGAGCAAGGTACATGCTCCACTTTAGCAAAGTATAATATTTTATATCTGCTGAATAATGAATAGAATAGATGTCCTGCTGTGCTGGTGAAAGATTCTCCCCTCTTTGCCAAGTTATGGTTTAATAAAATATATATACCTGCAGCTTCTCTTCTGTACGTACCAGCATTAGTAATTTTGGTGAAGTCTCTGAGAAACTGCTTCACTCCTTCTGAAAACAGTGAAGCCCGTCTTTTAATTTCCTGCTGCTAGTTACAAGATCTTAGTTTGATCCTCTCTCTCAGAGGATATTGGCAATGATTTGGTTTCATCCTTCCTCGCAATGGCAGTAAATGGGAACCTGTTGAGGGGCGACAATTAAAACACTGAGTGTTTCCCCACAGATAGTCCCTCGAGGGTGGTTGATTGTTTTCTGGGAGAAGATTTGGTGTAGGGCAGTTGGTTTTAACAACTGCAAACAAGAAAATTAGCTCAAATTTAGCTTTCTCTCAAAGTGTCAAAAAATTGTGTTAGTACTGGGAACAATACATTATGCCATCCATTTCTTCCAGAGGATAAAGCTCTTTTTGTAAAAAAGCTGGAATATATCAGCAATTTCATGAAGGTTTTGGGAGGGAGGACTGAAACCTCAGTTTGCAATATTTATATCTAATAAACTTTCTGATCAAAGCTAATATTTTGTAGGTTTTCTTTATTCACCTGGTAAAAAAACCCCATATTTCAGTGAAACGAAACTTCCACAAAACAGTTGTGAACACACTGAAGTAACTACTTTTCTGTGAGTTTTTTTTTGTTGGGTTTTTTTTTGTTTGTGTGTTTGTTGGTTGGTTTGGTTTTTTTTTTAATTCTAATGGATAATTAGTTCAGTGTGAGTTCCAGGTTCTCAAGCAGAGGCGTCAAGTAGAGACTTCTTTGGAAATAGCTGATTATGAATTGAAGAGTAGCTAGAACATAAGAAACCCTGTCCTTCTCCTCAGTAGCTCTTCCAAGTTGCCTGAGCATAAAACTTATGTCTAAGAGTAATGGAGTGGGAAATTCTGAACATTACTGAGGACTTAAGTCTAACCACATCTTCCTTCAAAATTAATGATAGTCACAGCACCTTTGACCGGAATAGCCCAGATGGTGCAAAAATCTCTGAAGAATGCGTTTCTTATCATCTAGAGTCAATTCTTCCCCAAAGTCTCAGTGTCACACTGATCTTGATGGGAGTTCATGGCATGCTGAGCTTCAGCACATTGACATGCACTGCTAGACTGTCTGGTATCCCCTTGGAAAAAAAGCATTTCTTGAACTGCAGATTTCTCCTAATCACTATAAGCTATAGCACTACAGAAAATACGAATTTTTGGTCTCTAGCTTCATGTATCAGTTGATTGTTTCACTTCTGTAATTGCGTGTGTATCCACCCCATCAGCTGGTGATCTCAGCAAAGGCTGCTTGCTCTCCAGCCCCTCGTTAAGTGGCTCTGTCAGAAGGCTCACCCCGCTAGTATTTCTCAAGTTACAGGGATGGTTGGACAAGGTGAATGAGTCCTTTGTATGTTTCGAACCAGCAGTGTTATGAAATGTTCTGCAACACCACACACTTGGAGCAAAGTGAAAGAACAAACTTTGGTTCCTGAAGCTGCATGTGTAGGTGGGGGTGCATGTTCCCAAGCTCTGCTCACTAAGTGGAATAAAGTTCCTGTGCTTTGTTTTTCAGAACCAAAGAAAATGGCTTTGACAGAGAGCCTTTGCACTCAGAGCATCCAAGCAAGCGGCCCTGCACTATTAGCCCAGGCCAGCGGTACAGTCCAAATAATGGCTTATCTTATCAGCCCAATGGTCTGCCTCATCCCACCCCACCTCCACCTCAGCATTATCGTTTGGATGATATGGCCATTGCCCACCACTACAGGGACTCATACAGACACCCCAATCACAGGGACCTCAGGGACAGAAACAGACCTATGGGTAAGGCATGTTGTTCTTCTGCATTGTTTTTTTAGGTTTCTGTTTCCCTTGTAACTATTTGGTGAACCTGCTGTTCAGGACCTTTTTACCTGCTGTTCAGATATGACCTTTATGTCTGTTTGTCCATCCAGCTGCTTCTAATGGCCTTATTTCAGATCTGTATTTGTAAAAATGGATTAAATTGTGTCTCTAAGTGAGGGTCAGAAGGGGGAGGAACCTGTGTTTTCAAAGCTGCATAGGTAATGTGGACACTCAGGTGTATGGCAGGCAAGGATAGGTAGAGCCTTTTATTTTTCTTCTAATGCCAGATTTGTGATGATAGCAACATCAATATAGCTTGATTTCAGCTTAGAGCAGAAGAAAGTTGTTATCTCTCAGAGAAGTGTTTTGTGTGTGACATCTCCAGAGCGTGGGGATGCCTGCAGAGGATGTGAACAGCAGCAGCATCAGCCACACCCCGCAGAGCACAGTTTAGTTTAATGGGATGTCTGATGCTCTTGGATTTTGCTTCACATCTGCACTTACTGTTCTTCCTTGTTTTAAACACATCTTCAGTAAAAGAGGAACACTTACAAATATTCAGCATCTGTATACAGGAGGCTAAACAAAGAACAAGTGTTGGTTCCCCTTGAGTGTTGATAATAAATACTGGCTTGGTTGTATCATGTTGTCAGCTGCTCTGATATATGTGCTACATTTTAACCACATGTTGTTTAAACATCTGTGAAGGGATGAACCCTTAATGATGCTCTGTTGACATGGTAGTAATTACTGTATTTAGTGAAATAACACTGAGTTTATACTAATATTTTTTCAACTCTCTGAAGTACAGCTAGTATTTGATGCAATGAGTTACCAAATAATTTCCTTGCCGATTTCAAGTAGTGCAAATGAAAAATTATATATTGTATTATGTTATACTTATGTATATAATAATTGTATATAATCAGAAAGAGTTACGTTCATTTTTGAAAGGTCATCTTGTAACCTATAGAACTTACAGAATTGAAGACATTAAGTTGAACAAAACAGTAGCATCTTGTGTGGGGAAAAGTACTAAAGAGAACTTAAAGCAAAGTTTTTAAGAAGCCTTTTTTTTTTGTGGTGGCATTCCTGATGCTAGAACAGGTAATGTATGATATTTTTTTCTATAGGCTCTTTTTTCTTCTGCTTTTTTTTTTTCCCTGTAGGGGACTCCCAACATTGTAAACATGATTTGCTCCTCTTTGGCAGGGTTGCATGGCACACGTCAAGAAGAAATGATTGATCACAGGCTAACAGACAGAGAATGGGCAGAAGAGTGGAAACATCTTGACCATGTAAGGGCTAAATATACTTTTATGTATAATTGTCTGAAAGGACCCCTTCTTAGATAGGAATTTAAATTTTTTCTTTTAAAACATGTCTGAATTCCAGGACAAGTTTTGAAAGCTTTGCTGATTAAATTAGAGGGCTTGATGTTCCCCATTAGATAGTTCATACCAGGCCTTGCTGATAAGTGTCTCCTGCAGTGTCCTAATTATTACAGTCTGCCAAAAGAGAAATGGACTTCGTCTGTAAACACTGGATCTGGGGCTTGGATTTGTTCCTGAATTCATTAGCTCCTGTAAAATTTGTAGGCATCAGTTCTGGACCACATCTTGTGTCCTCTGTGGTGCCACGTAATACTAGTAGTAGGACTGTTCACTTGTTTTCTCCTTGTCTTTGCTCTTTCTGCCGTAAGTCCCTATCTGTATAGTTTAGGATCACCTGTTAAAAAGGAAGGGATTGTCATTCTTAAAACAAGTCTAGGATTTTTCAGCTGTAGTTGAGGTTAACAGGGAGAGACTCTCCTTCATTATTAAAGCCCACGCACTTAGTACATTAACGTTTTCTTTATTATTATGTCACCCTGTGAATAAAATGTTCTTTTTTGTTTATGTTCTCCATCCACTGCTGTGAATAGTTGTTGAACTGTATAATGGACATGGTGGAAAAAACTAGGCGATCTCTCACTGTCCTACGGCGATGTCAAGAAGCAGACCGCGAGGAGCTGAATTACTGGATACGGCGGTACAGTGATGCGGAGGATTTAAAAAAAGGCAGTAACAGCAGCAGTAGTCATTCCAGACAGCAGAGTCCAGTGAATCCAGATCCAGTTTCATTAGGTAAGTATCCTCATTGAAAATCATGTACTGATTCTCTTTGAACTCAGTTAAGTGATAGATGATGTTTGCATTTGTTCTTCTGATTCTGCTGTTATAGTGATGATTCCTCTCTGCTGACTACTGAATTAAGTATAACTCTTATGCCCTAATGGTGTTTCTGGGTGGAATGGCATGAGTTTTCTTGGGAGATGCTTGGTAATTTGCTTTCCATTCAGCAAAGGCTGAGAGTGGTGGGGTGGGAAGACAGACTGTCATGTAGGGGCGGCAGAGCAGTGAGATGTGCACTGACTCTCTGTCCCTGCTGACTCCCTCTCTTGCCTGATTGTTTAAGAAAATCTGTAGGTGCTCCTGGATTGTTTGCACTTTGAAACAGAGGGCTTTCAGCTTCTCAAATCAAATGACTTAACTTGGAAGTTGTCTTTCTAAGGAAATGAAGGAAGTTGCAAAGATACAGGCACTTCTTAGCTGTACCTGGTTTTGTGTTTAAGAAAGGAACAAGATTTGGGATGCTCACAGCCATACATGCATGATCTTCCTAGGTCTGTGTCCATCACTGCAGCTCATGCAGGTGTGTCTGAGGTAGTCTGGGTACTGTTTGTTGCGTAGTTCCATGAAGCTGTGCAGGCCTTGGCTCAAGCTGCAGAGCTTGAGCTGGGTGGGCTGCTGCTGCCTTACAAGGACCAGACAGCTGGGCTCTCACCCCTGCAGACCTTCACAGTCACACTCGCATGGTACCTCACACAACTACTCTAAGAGGACTCTGCTCTACAAAAACAAGCTTTTACTTTGGTGGCTTTCTGTAAGTTATTAGTATTTTGGCCTTCTTCTACCCCATCTCCTCACTTTCATGGCAGATACGGTAAAGAAACATCTTGGTGATGCCTTTTATTGTTCTTGCTCTTTTGAAGACCACAGGAGACTGCTTGCTTGTCTAATATTGTCTTATAAAAAAATAAATTGTATCCAATGCCATCTACTCAAAATCATCATAAACTGTGCTTATTAGTAGAACTGCATATGTGTGTTATTTTGCAACTATATTTTATTTTCAACTGTGTTTTCCTTTTGCCTTTAAGAATAACTTACTAAGTCAAAAATTTATTTAATTGCAAATAGAAAACCAGAAAAATCTAATCTCCATCATTCTCTTGGTAAATCTCTAGAGTTATTACTGTAATATTTAGTGCTACTTGATAACAAACAAATCTTTTGTGTGTGTGTGTGTGTGTGTGTGTGTGTCAAATTACCTGAGTCAATAGCTCTATAAATGTGCTCCAATCAGTGGAAGGAAGGATTATGGAAATGCTGTTCCCAAGTTCACTAATAAGTCTAGTCCCTAGAGGAGCCCTTCTCAGAAAGTATTCAGGTAATGGTTTGTATGAACAGTGCTAAATGTAATGTAAAGAAAGACTCATAAATATGGCATCTGAAACATCAGTCACATCTGCAGCTTCAGGAAGAACATTTGTGAGTAGATCAAAAGCAGTGGCTCACTTCTTTAGTAAAGCTGTGATGCAAAAAGAGACAGACCACGGTGCTTGTATAGTTAGTAGGTCAAAAAAATGGAAGGTAACCTGAGTGTTTATATATCCCCAAGGAAACTGGAACTTATGATGTTCATCAAAACTTTATAGATAATATTACAATCCAAGAAATATAGTCATAACCACAACAACAGGTACAAAAGATAAAATGAAGAACAAGCATACAGTTAGATCCCTATATTAGCATTTTGTTTGTGTATTTGTCAAGATGAATTCTTGGAAACAGCAAAGTCTTCTAGCTTAAAAGATAGTTATACAGCACAGCCTTTGGCATTGGAAACACCAGTCAGCTCTGCAGTACTGTGGGTACAAATGAACTGGCTGGAGTGTGTCCATTCAATTTTAATATGTCCATTTTGGTTATTTGGTTGAAAAAATACTTCTGAGACTCACAAACATGAAACCTGGATTGCTTCAGTGATGTAGCATCTATGTCAATCATAAATATTGGTAAGAAGTGCTTTTATGTCTGACATGACAGGGAGAAAGTACTTACTTTGGAGTCTGTGCAAAGGTAATCCTTACATTTCATCAAACCTGGTAATAATCTAGTTAACAAAATGAAAGCCCCTAACATTCATAGGTATGTTAAAATGAAAGCATTTTCTGTGAGCCAAAAGATGCTTTAGGGCTATTTGTTTTAATTTTGAAGTAAGGAAAAGGGATTGCAGAATTGCACCAGTATTTTAATTAAAGTAACACAACATGTAAATATTGGGGGCTTTGCTACAGAGATTCTAAATGTCAGTGATTCCCCTTTGTAACTTCTTTTTTTTTTTAAACAAGGTAATCCACCCTTTAAATCCATCTTGTCATCTCCACTAGCAAAGGAGAAAAAAAAGGGCATCATGTGGCTGCATTATCTGTGCCTTTGTTTCTTTTTCTTTACGATTCAAATATCATCACTGAAGTGATAACTTCTCACTTCAAACATTATGCTACAGTCTGCATAGATAGCTCTTGCTGAAAAACTCTGAGCTGAAATCTAGCATGGATCGTTTGAGTACAAAAGTAATTGAAGAAAATTCTGGTTGTCATTTTGAACCAGTAGACCTTTTTTCCTGCCAAAGATTTTTGTACTTCTTTTAATTTGACATCCCTGTAAATCATGTTGAGCATGGCAGTTTTCAATATCTGATCAATATTTTTCTGTTAATATTTTTAATTAAGAAATTAAATTAAATACTTGATCATTCATTTTAATGCAACGTAATCTAATACACACATTAGCCAGCTACAACAGGTTACACGCTCCCATTATTCTCCAAGAGTGTGCTGAAGGTAAGATGGGTCTGTTCTTTTCAGTCTGAATAATACATGTTTATGAAAGTCTAAAAATGACTCAGACTTTATATATATTCACTTGATTAACTGTGATGGTCTATGAAGTGAATAATACATCATCTGACTCCTCCATTTCTGCTGAAGAATTTCAGTACTACATACTGCAGCAGGACTGCAACTTTCATCCTAATAGTGAATAATTACACATATCAGACACTGTATACTGAAATACACACAGTGGGATAAATTAAAGATGAGGGTTCTTCAGCATCGTGGGTTATAAACAAGATCTATAACCATACTGAGTGCAGCTGTGGCTCTAGATAAGTGGAGCAGGCACACATCAGAAGGTCTGCAGCAGTGTTGATATTTTGTGTCTGTTGAATTTATCTGAATGGAAATCTTACAGAATAGAGTTTGAAATCTCCAGCTGAAGAGTGCAAATACCTGCAGGATTTGCCTCAGGAAACCAGGATTCTCAGAAGTGTATGAATTTGTCAAAAACACATAGGTTAGCCATTTCTTAATATATTTTTAAAAGTTAACCCTCTCAGACCCTTTTTATTTTCTCTAAGGCTGTTCACCGTCATATTTTCAGTGTTAGCCAGAGCATTCCTGCCAACACGTCTATTCATGCTGTGATTATAAACCTGTTCCTTTGCCATTTGCAGATAATCAGCATTGCTGTGATATGCCTGATATTCTCAACATGAGCTAGCCGTAATGCTGTGAATACCACAGTAACATTTATAACTTGTAATTCCAGAATGTAAAGCCTCTGTGATACTGGTCACTGATGACATTAAGTATTGCTCTTAATCCACTTGCTGCATGGGAGGTTTGGGCTAGATTGTGGCTTACTGCACTGCATGCTGTTAGGTAGGGCTCCAGCTGTAGGAACATGGCATGTTTGTATGCTCAGTTCTGACGTGGTCTCTGCTTGAGGATGATTCAGTAATACAGTACCTATGTGGTTTTTCTTTTCTTAAGAACACAACAACTATATTTTTAACACAACTTCAAGGGGTGTTGTAATAGCCGCAAAAATGTATTAGAGGGCAGAGATGTACTTAAAAATACTGGAAACACTTGCCCCCCAGCCAGGTTTGCAAGGTACTCTCATTCAGTATTACCCACCTTCTGATCTGTATCTCTGTATGTCATTATGTGGAATTGGCACGCTTTTGAACTTGACTCTTACAAACAAGGCAGTGCATATTTTATATTTGTTGCTCTGAGAAATATTTTTTTGTTTGTTGTCTGTGTCCCACTTATGGTATTACATTTATTGTAGGATAGACTGAAGCAGAACTTGCATATGAAATATGGAAACCACATAAATATATAAAAAGGCATATATATTTAATTTGTTCAGGGCTGCTTATATGTAGCTTTTATTATTTTTGAGCCTTAATATTCAGTACAGCATGTAGGGTATTGTTGTCCCTGCCAGTGTTTTCATAAATGCAGTAAATTATAAAGATCATCAAAACATCAGCTGTTCATCTCTGTTTCTTAATATTTTGTATTATAGACTTGCATGTCACTGTCCAGTGATAAAAACCTCAGTTCTTTTCTTTTGCCAACCTATCTTCTGTCCTTCTTTCCAAATATGAATTAGACTCTTTGAGAGTTTTGAACATATCTTTTCCTTCTAAGTCTTTCTATTCTGTTTTCTAGGGTTTGAGCCTTATTATCACATGAGCGTTCATATCATTTATTTGGTCCTAGCCTTTCATCTCAGTTTCACTCTGCAGATCCATATTTATGGCTGCTCTTACAACTCTCCACATCTCTGCACATCCTCTTTTTCAGTACTTTCAGCACCTTTTCTCTTTATCTTAAAGCAACCAAAAATGTTCAGCAGAATGTGAGAGCTGAAATCAATGGAAATTTTTGTGTTTTCTTCATGTGTACTCTTCTGTCCCACTCCAACAACTTTCTTACTATTTCACAAGTTTATTTCACATTAAAATAGAAAATTCCAATATCATTTTTATATCAAAATTCTCTTTTATTTTTACTTCATTTAAGCACTCACAAACAAGTACAGATTATTCTCATACTTATGTGCTTTTTATTTTCCTTGTTTGTCTTTTTCATTTGGTTCAGTAGGAACTGGACTAATTACCAGCACATGCTTTCATGCCTTGCCATGAATTTCAAGTAAATTCAGTAGTGTACATACTGTTGTTCTGCATAATGACATTGTTGCATTGTCACCATTAACAAACCTTTGGTATTATGTCTGACTTGTAAAACCTTTTCCAATATCCTTTTCTGAATGATCTGCCTTGTCGCTTCAGGTTATTCTGAATTTTGTCTGATTTCATTCCATTTCATTTCAGGCAGCATTTACTTTGACTTCTAGGTGCTGCAGTTAGTTATTTAATACTATGTGTTTTCCTCATTATGGCTTTTTGCAGTTGCTTTTACGTTTAGTATTTTAGGGACTTGGCTCAGTTGTGTTAATCTTGGTTTGAGTTTGCTAGATGTCCAAGATCTTTTATGCTTCAGTTTTAATGAGCAATTTTTGTGATTCTTAAGCTGAAGAACACCTTACATTAAAAACACTAATATGTAAGATTTATATCCTCTGGTCATTTCCTGTAGTTTACCCTCAGAAAGAAGATTGTTTTCACGGACTCATCACCACTGACTAAACAATAGCTATGTTACTAAAATTTTTTTTTCTTGGAAAATATGGTTTTTATTATCTTCTTAAGTGCTTCTTGTCTTTTTTGTGCACCATTCCAAAGTATGGGAAAGTCTCTCATAAGCTCTTGATTTAAATCTTCTTGCAGAGGATCTCATTCCTCATGTAAATAATTTGTGGTTGGAATAAGAGCTTGATTGATGTTTATGTTTTGGAAATTTTAACAATTAGCTGGCAATCTGGTCATTTATGTCATTGAATTCCACTTTTGGAAAGTCATGTGTACCAAAAAATCAGTTCCACATCTCTCTCCTTTTTTTTTTTTTTTCCCCTTCCCCCTAATACTAAGAGCCACAGACTTACATCAAGGTTATGCTCTGGCTGCAGTGGACGGTACCTTAAGTAACTGGAAAACTCAATACAAAGTAAAGATGTGAATGCAACAAACCCCTTGTTTTGCCACATTTGGAGCCTGGTTGGGTCTTTTCATGGAGGTACTTCATGAAGAGCAAATAAGAGTGGTTTAATTTTTTGCCTTTATATTTTTTGAGCCTTCAAACAATATTTTCTGCTGCTGGCTCTGTCCCCCTAACTGAACTGGCACTGTGCCTGTAAGTCTGAAAGCCTTTAATAAGGGGTGAAAACTGTACACAAGGCTCTTCGTCATCTCCATAATTGTGCAAGCCGAGTGCTACTGAGAATTTTCCCATTTTTGGTATCAGGTCTGAAATCCTCTATCAAGTTGATTCAACCAATATAAATAGCTGTTTTGCAACATCTATACACACACACACACAAACACATACACTCACATATACAGTCTTACTAGTTTATGCTTGAGAGGTGTGAAAGTCTGCCGACAAAAATCTATTTTAAATTGTTGTCCCATACTTCAGTGACAAACAGAAGAGCTGGATAAATCCACTCAGCTGCCTGTCAGATGGGAAGATGTACGCCCAGTCAGTCTCTGCAGATTCTCATGCTAGAAACTACATCTGTGAAACAGTGCACAGGGATTTGGATTCCATACTCTCTGTTGAAAAAGCCCCTGTCATTTCCACCTTTGTTAGCTGTCTGCAATATTAAGTATCATCTTTTAAAAGCATTTAAGTTTATGTGGGCTGCTGTATATAAACAGTACTGCATGGATATATATAGTGGTGTAGTAATGATTTGCAAAACCTGATGCTTCAATCTTTTTCTTAAAAATACTGCCTTTTGACCAAGTTAGTGAATAAAAACTTGTAAGATACAAAAACTAATGCTTTTAGTCAAAATTAGTATTCAAAGAATGGCAAGTATGCTCTTGTTATATTTCAAGCTCAGACATCGAACAGGCATTGGATTTCTAGCAGCGTCTCTAAAAAACCTGTCTCTAATGTAACAAATCAAATTATTTTATTTAGGCAGTTGAATTCTGACACACTGGCAATAGTAATCATGGCAGTGAACTTATTTTTATGTGTTTGGTTGGTTTTCTTTTTTTCATTTTGTCCTTTATTACTTTGAATAATAGTTAATCAGTTTTTAAATTGTGTTTGAAAGGAGCAATTTCAGTTTCATCTGCTGAGGATTTGTATGCTAAATTTCAGACCAAAGTGAATTTTCTTTTTGTGTTGTCTGATCTTAGGTCTTTGAAGTCCCTGTGGAAGGGATCTTGCTGATTTCAAAACTCTTAGGCCCAGGCCTAAAGGTTAAACCCTTTAAAAAAAAAAAAAAAAGAGGAGAAGGGGAAAGAGCTGTCAAAATGTGATTGAAATATGTGGGTGAGTTACGAGCTTCAGCTCCAGTGAGGTTGTTTGGCAGCATGTATTTAGGGGCTTAACCTAAAGTTAAAGGTTCTGTTTTTCAAACTCTTGCATCTACAGTTGCCAGCATGGGCTCAGATATAGGAAAGCATAGCTCTGAACTTAGAGAAACACCCCTTTGCTTTTCTGTGGACAGCTATTTGATCACTGGAATGACATCTTGACTTTTATCTGCACTCATCAGTAGTCATTCTTTTGCACAGACCAGAAGTGCCAAACCTGCACCGTTGCCCTCTTTCTTTTTCCTTTTCATAAATACAATGACAAAGGACAAAGCACATCCCTCCCTCAGTTTGTCTCTCAAAGCCTCCCTTAAAAGCGTGGATACTGTCATACAGAGTTGACTCAAAACACTGAAAAATAAAAATAAAAATTGGTCTCAACTTCGCTTAAGATGAGACATTCAAGGCATAAGAATTGATCTGGTCTGTGTGACATTCATGAGCTATGGCCATGGCATCTGTTTTGTTTTGAGGAGAGAAAAACTTCATGTGATTTTTTTGTCTGAGCAATAATTAAAGAGAAAAGGTATTTTTCTCTAAGCCTTGTTCTCAACAAGCAAGCATTGCTTATGATGCTCTTTCTTTTTCCCTCTTCACCCCCTCCTCCTGCAGAATCTCATCGGGAATTCCTTCACAGGCCTGCATCTGGATACGTGCCAGAGGAGATCTGGAAGAAAGCTGGTAAGAACTGTTTAAAAACACCAGCTTAGTCTTCTGGCAGCTGTGTGCAGTTGTTAATGCACTGATGTGAGGAACTGGGAGGCGGGGGAAGGGCTTATTAGTAACACGAAGAAATTGTGTTTAATAATCTTAAACTGGAACTGATCAGGACATTAAATAATTTTATAATAGAAGCATCTGCTGCTATAGTTAGGGGAATATCAGTACTTCCAATATGGACCCCTATTTTCAGGGCTTCTAATGGTTTCAGGCTGAAACTTGATATGTTAAAAGTTTGTCTGTTAGTAATTTAAAAAAAAGAAAGGTTAGTGTGGGTGGGGTTTTTTAAGCTTCAGGGTTCTTACCCAGTTAAGGTTAGAATTCCCAAAGGAGGGGAAAAAACCTAAGTACACCTGTTTAAAAAAAGACTTCAGCTATGCAAAGTAACCATTCTTAATTTAAAAAAGATTTTGTGCCTGTCAGCCCCCAGTGAAGACTGTGCTCATAAACCTGCAGAGTTTGCAATGAAGTCAGCAAGTTCACATCTCTGCAGCTGCTCTGGCTGTTTGCAGGGCATTGACAGCATCTGCCTGTGCCTGGAAAGCACCCTGGGCAGACGTCGTGGTTGTGCAAAGTTTTCTTAACACTTTGAAACTCTGCCTGCACACAGGAGTTTCCTGGCAAGGCTCCCACTCTGGTGCTGGGGCTAAATCTTTGCTCTTTTGACGCTGACATCAGAGCTTCCTTGTTTTCAGAGGGGCCAGGAGGCAGCTCTTGAACTCCATCAAGATAGTTGAGGAGCCACATATACACCCAAACATGCCCCCCTGCTTTTGAACACCTGTATAACCATGAAGTCTACAGCAGCTGTCTGAGCAGCAGTTAATGATTGAATGGCAAATATGCAGCAGTGTTGATGCTTTCTGATCAAATCTCCTGTAAATGCTTGCTGCTTTCCAGTGTATTTTAAACCAGATACACAGCATACATGTAAAAATGTTATGCTGTTATCTTATTGCATCAGACAAGAAGTTGTGTTTTGTGTGTAATGTGGTTTTATCGTGTAAAGTCTACATTTGTCAATATGTTAATGTTTTTAAAACTATTGCATTTTCTGTGAAAAATAGTAAAACAGTGTACACGTTCTTGGTTTTGTCCAAGGAAAGTGTAGCCTTTGTAACTCAGTGCCCAAGAATATGTTTAAATTGCCATATTTATGTTAACATTTTAAATGAAAAATACAAAAAAATATGCAATCCCAGGAAATCTCACTAAGAGGAGGATTATTCTGTTGAATTTCAAAAACTTTATTCCTCTTGCAAAATCTAGGGTTTGATGTCATTTAGCATCGGGTTATTTCCGACTCTAAGATTCAGTACAATAAAAGAAAAAAAATTTCTTCATAATTAACACAAGTCATTTGAAGCTTTTGGCTTGAGTTATGAAACTGGATGTGCATTCACACTGCATGTGTTCACAAATGGTAGTGTACAGGAGCTGTGACATGTCATCTTGTGAACATCTGTCATCAATTCCATTGAAACAAAGTTTTTCCTTTGGTCCCATTTTGGGTCTCTTATTCTCAGGCTGATGTGGGTTTAAATCAAGTAAGCATCCCTGTGAATTGGAGAATAAAAGAAGTGTGACTCTGCAGGATGCATACCTGTATCTGTTACTAAGTCTAGTCAAACATCAGAAAGCATACTGTTTTCATAAATCATGGTCCTGCATTTTCAGGAGGGTGCTCTGAAATTGGAGGTGTCCACAATTTCATGATCAAGGCAGTAAAGGTGCAATTCAGCTCTGTGAGAATAGGCCTCTGATGCCATTTGAGATGCTCCATAGTTTCCTGGTTGGGCAGCAACTGCCAGTCAAGAAGACTACAAATCCCTCACAGGTCATTTCTGTTGGCTCAGTGTGGATCTCTTGGTGTGTCAAATGTCTGTAAAGACCAATATGCAGAGAGCTGAATCAAGTCTGAAAGTCTGTTTGGAATGCTGAATCCATTGCACTGAAAGAATGTGGCAAAAAAACAGTTAATAAGCAAACTCAAAAAGTATGTGGAGAAGGGATTCACTTTAAACTTTTGGAGATTGATAGACTCTAGTGCAATTCTTGAAATCTACCAAGTTAGGCATGTGCTTTTGTGCTTGCTGGACCAAGGACAGATTATGTACCTCATGAGTTAAAGCCATGTAAGCCCACTTCAGTTTCATACATCAGTAGAAAGCAGTCATCAGTGCCCTGATTCACCTCACGGAATTATGGATATGGGAATGAAGAGTCCAAGACAAGTTCTGGGTGTTCCTCAGCAGTCAAGAGGGAGGAAGGCAGGTAATGAGGATCAGTCAGATCACAGGTTGGATGGCTTGCTCTCTGGGAATACATACTTCCCTTTATTAAATACAGAGAGGGTCACAGGCCATTTGTGGGCTGCTGCAATAGCTTCCTCTGTGTCATGTAGAAACTGTCTTCAGTCGTCCCTGTCACTTAGCCAGGCCCAATGTCCATGGCAGTCCAGCTGTAAGCTCTGGAGTTGCAGAAGAGGAATGAAATGACCATCCTTTGTCATATAAAGAAAATAAGGGTCCTGCACATTGTACAGACTAATCCTGAGAAAGAGATGATGCATTTTGGGATATGATACTGAGATAAGTCTTTGTCACCAACTGCCAATGGCCACCCTTTCCAGGGTCAGCCTGAGATGATCCAAAATGTTGTGGTGGCACAGAACAGCACATCTGCCCACCACCTTTCTTTTCTCATCATGTGGACAAATGTGCTGATGATGTGAGAGAGATGACCAGGAGCTGGCTGGTCAATCATCATTTTGGGTGAAAGATAAGTACCTCTCCTAAGTCTGCTCCAAGGACTTCAGACCGTGCTGAGTAATGCCTATTCCACACAAGTTGTTTGCTTCCTGGAGCTTCTCTTGTGTGTTAGCGCTGCTCAAAGAGACAGAATATTTCAGTTGTATTCCTAAAATGACAGTGAATTTGTGCCGAGACTGCTTAGCATTGTTGGGAAGGCAGAAGATGCAGGTACATGCACCTTAGATACTTTCTAAAAACTTTAAAAACTTTTAAGGTTTTTAAAACCTCCAGATTTTTCCTTTCTGATACTGGAATCTAATCACTCTTCCTTTCTGTGGCAGTGCAGGGAAAGGAAGGGTGCTGGTATAATTTTTGGTCTTCATAGCTCAGCGTTGTCAAAGCAAATAAAAATCTCTTCCACTGTCACCCATATCACAAACATATCTTAAATTATGAAGCCTGCATTCTATGTCTATAAAGTATCAGTAGGCACTGAAAACATTTAGTTTGAGAAGCTATGAAGGAAATCAGTGATACGAAATTTCATCTGGTTATTTAGGTGTTCATGAGCTTATAATATATTGAAATAATGATAGTGCATTGTGACCCGAGATATTTTATTTTTTTTTATTTTCACACTTGGTATAGCACAACACAAATTCTGTCATCAAAGTTAATGGAAATATTAAAATCCAATCTGTAGTTTAAGCCAGTTAAAAAGTATCAGTCCAGCATATGGCCTCATAAGCACTTTCAGGCATCTCCATGCTCTTAGAAGCATTGCAAAAAATTTATGCAATATAGAAGATAGAATATAATTTTCAATTTCTTTATTTGGACTGAAAAGAAGTAGATTATCTGGGATGAAAAACTAAAATTAGAAGTCCCTCTAATAATGTTTCTGTTTAATATGTGAAACTGTGCTTCTGTTTAATATAAGAAACTGGCATTTCTAACCACTGCAAACACCTAACTGTAAAACTAAATTTATAAGATGTAATGAAAGTGCATCATGCCATACAAAGATCATTTCTATTCATAGCAAATATCAGCAAGAATACAGATTTTCTTAAAGAAATCCACTTTGTCAGTAACTGCAGTTCATAGACACGAAACATCTGTATTTAAGTTGCCTCATTTTTCTGAAAATGGTAATAAAATTGCATCTGTATGTTTGCCTGTGTATATTTCTTCTCTCGTGATCAGTGAATGGTTGCAGTTGGTAATAAATATTCAAGCACCTTGCAAATGTCCTACCAATTCCCTTTGCTGATCTGTGTGCGCCTGTGGGACTAGAATAGGAATGCATAATTTAAATATAAATTGCCTGATTTGCATATACAATTAGACTAGCTGTAGCTTTGATCGTAAGCAAAAATTATTGTCCTGTATTGCCACTTAGATAGAATTTTAATTCACCTTGAATATTCAAAGTAAATTAAGCCTTGGCTGTATGGTTGAAGGGTATGATTTTTTCCTCTCCTGAGGCTTTCCCCTAAACAACATTTATGGTAGGGTAATATAAGGGCATATTTTCAGCCTCATAAAAATAAAGGCATACGTTTTATCTCTGAATCTCTCCCCACCCCCTTGAAAACTTCAGTTGAAACATCTCTTGCAGACATGCGCATGTGTAGCATGCACACATACTCCTCAATAGAGCTCTTCTTTAATTTTAGTTAGTTCCGTTTTAGTCAGTATATGGCTTAAAGTTAAATCTTTATTGTAATTTGCTTAATAACTGAAAATGGAGACTTCATGTAGTCATTATTTTTTAAATAACACAGGCAGAGCTATCGGACATAACTCAGGAGAGTGACTGAGTATCTGTACGTAGGAGTTGTGTCTGCATGTGTGTGCACAAAAGTACATGGGCTAAATACATGGACTAAAACTCAAACATATAACACCGTTCTACTACTTAGATTTCAATCTACAGTAAAACATTTTTAATTGAAATCTATGGTTTTAATTAAACAGAACATTTAATTAAGGTGGGTTTTAAGTGCATGAAACAATTAAGTGCAAACACTTGAATGAAACATGTCATAATTAGTTTTAATAGAGTGTTAATTGGTACTAGGTTTGCCAAGTTAATAATTACCGCTTATTAAATTTTCAATTAATCATTGTCATTTTGCTTTGAATAAAGATGAAAATTAGATAAACTAATTCAGGGGGAGGATGGTTTCCTTGTTAATTAGAGCAGTTAATTAAAAAAAAAAAAAGAAATTACTTGTTTTAGTTGTCAATGAAAAGACTGTTCATTAGTAAAATCTTTGTGCTCTTCCTGCATCAAAAGCCAAATAACTAATTTGAGAGAATCCATGTTTTCTGGAATAAAAGATATAACACTAGTAAATACCCAAGAAAGGGCTCATACTACCATAGTTGTTTTATGAGAAGCATGAAGGTTTGAGTGTAATGAAGCAGGGTGCCCCTGCTCAGCGTTAATTGTGCTCCAAAGGCTGGCTGGGCAGGGTGTGCTCAAGAGCTCGGAAGAGCCAGAAAGTCAAGTCTTCCAGTATAAACATGGATTTGAAGGAGAGATCAAGAGGTCAAATGAATGTAAACAAACAAATTTTAATTTTGTCTCATAAAACAGCATGTACAAGAAAAGATATTTTACCAGTGATTTAAAATTGTCAAATAAACTCTTGGCGTCTTTTTAACTTCGTGTATTTAGTTATTAACATATGGGAAAAAATTGTTAAAGACCATAAATCCTCTCTTAATTCCCAGACATTAAAAATACATTTTTAAAACAGTCTGTAATATGTCTTAAATAATAGTTATTGTCAAGTATATTCATATATCTTCTGTGCTGCAAAACTAATTTTCCAGCGTTCAAAAAGATTGCGAATAAAAAGGACCAGAGATCTGAAATGATTGTACATAAAGAAGTACTGACTGAGAATCAAAATAGCAAGAATCATTACTAGTGTTAGAGACTTCGATGTTGGGGAAGTAGAGAAGCACCTCAGTGCTTCTTGAGGATTCTTGAGGAACCAGGTTCCTCTGTGTCCTACTCAGAATGAAGACTGTCATTATAATTGAGAATAATCTCAACATAATAATAACAATAGTGATGCCTTTCCCACATCAGTCCCACGAAGCCGTGTGCCAGATGTCCTGTGCTGATGAGGATTTCTCCCTGCTTTGCAGAGGAAGCTGTCAATGAAGTGAAGCGCCAGGCGATGGCCGAGCTGCAGAAGGCGGTGTCGGAGGCCGAGCGGAAGGCTCACGACATGATCACTTCAGAGAGGGCCAAGATGGAGCGCACTGTTGCCGAAGCCAAGCGCCAGGCGGCAGAGGACGCCCTGGCTGTCATCAACCAGCAGGAGGATTCAAGTGAGGTAAGGGCCTTGCTGGGCAAGCATCACCTGTGGCTGCAAACCATAGGTGTGTCTGAGCTGGCTTTAATCTGTTTGTGTGACACAGGACATCAGTGCCCGCTATTAACTCTTTGCACAGCTGTTTTGGACGTGTATTTCAGGCATGCACCAAGTTCCAAATTTTCTTGGCTATGTTATAATCTGAGCTGAAAATAGCTAATGAAGTTGAGCTCTGTTCTCACCTTTTAACTGCTGCTCAGGTTTACATATAATGTGCACATTGCTGTTCTAATTTGACTTCTCAGTAGCTTCATTTTAAAGCTCTTCAAACTACCACACTGAATAGATAAAAAGATGCTTGGTGGAAAACATTTGACACTGAAATCTAATTTAAACAAAGAAATTATTCATGAAAGAGATTGTAGAGCAAGGTTGCTAAAAGCTTGTCTGGGGAAAGTGCTGGATGTAGAAGTGATTAGCAAATGATGATGGTTCCTGTAGGACAGAATGTGAATATAAATTTGTGTTTCCTTATTTTGATTGTGTTGCTTTGGCTGCAGGGAGTATTTCAGAGTTGAGGAGTGGGCAAAGAGCATTTGGTAGGAGAAAAAATAGACTGAAAGATCAAAGAGTAAAACAAGAATAAATATGTTAAGCCTTGATGTACTTTCAGACCTGAGAGTGGAAACCTTGAATTCTTGTGATACAGGACATCTGACACCATGACAACATGGAAGCTGGGAGTGAAAGAGCAGCATGTGTTTGACCAGTGCTGCATCAGTCTAGATGGCAATTAAATTTTATGCTTGTTACAAAAAAAAAAAGAGCCCTCAGTTAAAACTGCCTTTAAAAACAGACATGACAAAGAAATTTTGTCAGTTAGAAGTTATTTATATATAATCCCCATTTCACAAGACCATTGAAATGAAAGAGCATTACCTTCATTAAGTATTTATTGTTTGTATACCAACATCTTGACTGTAGTAAAACCACTTTTTAATATAACTTCTAAACAGCAGGGAGTTGAGGAAAAGAGTAGGTGACAGTGCCTGTTATGTGGGGACATGTTATGTTATGCTCATGTCTAAACACTTTGCATGGGCTGGATGGGCAGTGCTGTAGAAGAGTCACTTAAGTTGAGAGATTCAGATGAGCTACCTGCATCATGCTGAGAACACTGGCAGAAATGACCAGCACATAAGTCAGTGGCATGCTGCAGTATGCATCTGTAATTTGAGGGAGCGTAAGTTTTTAATTCATACCAGGCTTCTCTGGAGATGAAAGACCATTGTGGGATCACTGAATGCCCGGAGTTTCTCCTTAATGTGTAGCAGATGAATAACAAGGAGACAAAAGGAATTGATTTTCAGCATCTGAAAGTTTCTCAGGAAGAAAGGGACTAGGGGAAGTGTATGTACCCTTTAAGTACTAACTGTTCCATTGTAGATTAAATGAGACATAAATTCAATTTATTGGCCTTTTGTATCTAAGATACTCAAGGACATTTTCCTGCACTGTTCATAGAAAGGGCATTTTTCTGACATAGCATCATTAAAGAGCTGTCATTTTGTATGTATATATATATATATATATATACAAGAGATTCTTATTGTTAAAACCAAAATTCCAAACATAAATACCTTTGGAGGAAGCAGCAAATTAAATCTGTTTAGTGAACTGATACAGTGTAAGCAGTACAGAGGAAGTAGTTATGTGCCAGTACATACAGCCCATTTTTCCACAAGCAAATGTGCATCCAAAGGAATGTGTAGAAAGTTTGTGTGCTGTGATTAACTTCTGAGCAGTTAAAGCTCTGGAAAAAAGCCATGTAACAACATTTTTACTTCTTCTACTGCAGAATCGATTATAAGGTTTTTCACTTCTTGGAAACAGGACTTTAGGCAAACAGTTCTTTTTAATTGCATTCTAATGAAATGTGGCTGATAAGGTTATAGATACTGTCAGGGAGGAGGTGTTGTAACCTGTGTGTCCTCAGGGAGGTTACAAGCCACCTGGACCTAGTAATGAAGTCTAGTGTCCTGATCCTGCCACTTTCACCCCTGTGATCATCATTTGAAGCGCAAGTTTTAGTAAGCCATCAGAGAGAAATCAAGTTTGACAGTTTGTGTTTACAGGTGATTGATTAACTGTGAAGGGAGAGAATGGCAATACTTGTTTGAGTTAGATGTGTCTATTTATAAATAGTTCCTCTTCGGCTTCTAATTATGACAAGCTCCAAACACTTAGGGCAATGCTTCTCACAGTTACCTGTTAACTCAGGCTGGTCATCTTTTCAGGTGACTTCTGTAAAAATGGGCTGGACTTTTCCTTCATCTTTGGGGACAGGAGATCAGTTTGCCAGTGTTTGAAAAGTGTTTCTTCAGAGATGAGACTCTGTTTTTCAGGTTTGAGGAATAAAACTCCACATTTGCTTTAGTATTCATTGTCTCTTGGATCTCTCTGTGGACACTGCTCCTCATTTGTCTAGGTTGTACATAACGTCTAGGTTCTACATAAACTTCTCTCTGTTTACAGCTTTCAGCAGAACACTTCCAGCAACACAGATTCCTGTGTGCTTAAGGCATCACAGTAAAACTTCTAGAGTTAGAATATTTCCAGTTTCAAATATGACACTGTTACAGTGCAGCCTCTGATGTCTTGCAGGTCCAGGGGGAATGCCTAGCATCTCTCCTTATGTATTATCCTTGGTGGGACATTACGCCAAGGCCTGCAAGAAAGCTCACTGTAGGCTGCCACATAACCTCCATGCAGTTCCTGACAGAGAATATTTCTCTCATGGGTGTCATTTGTTCTTTTGGCTGTTGAAACTATGAATGGAGATGAGAATTTGATGCCAGATTTGTAATGCATGAGATGTAATTTTCAACTGGTATGGTCACTCCCTGTCTATTGGCAAGGTTCTTCCCTTCATTTGTTATTCAGCAAAATGCAGCCTGGACTTAGCTGAGGCTTCTTGAAGCTGTTCTGGTGTGAGAATTTTGTGGTATGATTTTTATTGCAATCTTCTTCAGCTCTCAAAGTGATAACTAGTACCAAGACTCAGGATTTCTGTGATTATTATAATGCAGCCTCCTCATCCAAGACCTTTCAGAGGTCTCACAAAGAAAAGTAGACTGGATTTTTGATATTTTTTGTTGATGTTGCTGATTTCTGTGTTGGGGTTTTGTTTGTTTGTTTGTTTGTTTGTTTTGGTATTCTGTTTTGCTTTGTTTTTAATGCAGAAAGGGTAGGATCCCTGAGTGCAAGATTGTCTTCAAGAAAAAAGTGAAGTTGGGCATATTAAGCTGACCAGACCAAAATTCCAAAATTAAGGGAGCACAAGACAGTAAGAAGACTAATAGGGGAGGTGTAATATTTGGAAGCATCTTGACTTTTGAGAAGTGGTTTGCAAGATTTTGAGAATGACCACATTGCATAGCATAGGTAGAATTTCCGACTCTGACTTGATCCTTTGTTGAACCACTGTTCTTTACTTATCTTAGAGTTCCTCAGCATGTTTTAAGTAGCACTCCCACTGCTTCAGTCTGTACATTTACTTTCTAAAGATTTTCATAGTTTCTTCACATAAGACCTTGCAACTGACCAGCTAATGTTCATGCTTTTGTGTTATTGAAATTGGTTGAGGACCAGCTAACAGAGCAGACTGCTGCTGGAAGGCAAAAGGACCAGAAGTCCTACCTGTCAGCATGGCTGTTCCTGGGCCACAAATTATTTCTTTACCGGTTCCCTACAGTTTGCTTGACAAAAGATGACCCATTCATCAGTAGCTGGCTTGGCTAAGTACAGAAACGTGTGAGCTGCCTACTCTGTAATGACTGCTGTGCTTGCTTTGGCTGCAATGTGCTGTTTCGCAAATCAATTTTAATAGTGAGAGTGAACAGTTTAGCAAAGAGACTGACTGCCCAGATTGTAAGGCGGGGTGGGATCATCAAAACATCTGTCTTTCTGGTTTGGTATAAAATGCCACTGAAAAATCTGACACTCAGTGTTCTCCCTCAGTTTTGAATAGGTTGGGGGCTGGGGACAGGAAAGGAACACAAATGTTTCAGTTCTCTCTACTTAAAGCAGATGCTGACATCTGCTCAGATAAAACAAGTATGTAACTGGTCCAGCACTGCTTTTAGGAGATGTGTAATGTTAGGCCTTGTTTATATTGCAGCGGTTCATGTTGTATGTGAATATCACACCTGACATTTTGAAGACAGATGTGTTCAATCTCTGCTGACCGATCCATTGAGACCAGGACTGTGCCAGCAAACCTGACTCTGAGCATCAGATGGTGTGACTCAGGCAAGCCTAGTTTTCAGGCTGGTATTAAGTTTAATACCTATGTCAGCTAATGTTTAATTTTTTTGGCTGAGCGTCTCTTGGAAAGTGGCACATCATGCCCTGCAGTGGTGGGTGATACAGAGGCATCAGAGCCATGTGTTCTGTACAGGATCAGTCCAGATGTGGTGTGAGCACTGGCACTGCCCCAGACTGCTAAGCTAAGCCTGGCTCACCAGCTTGCATGGCTCTTCTGTGGGCTGCTCTGCACTTCTGTTTTCAGGATTTAGCTACTGTGACTGACTTGTCTGAAAGTTCATGTATTTCACTCAATAAACAGAGGCTCGAGCAAGCCTGGAGTGTTCAGTGATAGGTGTAACTTTACTAGAAACATCTAAAAGTTTGACTGTCATTTCGACACAGTGTGGGAATTTCCAAAGTACCAATGTATTTTCCTTTCTAATGAGTCTTGGATAAAATTCTCATAAACAACTTTGCTGGGTTTTTATACTGCTATTCAGCAGCTCATACAGTTCTCATTTATGCCCCTGTGGTTTCAGTGATTTCTAGATGTTCCTTTTCTTGTGGTTAGCAGTGGTTGAGTTTTGAATGTTATGGGCATTGCAGAACTGGGAAAAATCTGGGTTCTTCGTACCAGCCATGCTTCCTTTCATGGTAAATTGGGGAAATCCAGAATTTCTCAAAGATAATAGAACAAGGCCTTTTTTTTATTATTTAAGCAAGGTCTATACTAAGTCTCAGTTGGAGTGTTAGAGGAAAGCAAATACTCAATTCTGGTTGAATATTTCAGAGATAAAAGCAACAGGATGGGCAAAATTACTGACAAGTATATGTTTTGGTCCTGGAGACCACAGAAACGGAGACCTTTTGTTTTAGAGAATTTTCATGAGGGCAAACAGAAGTGTTTGAAGATGGAAGCTTAAGTGCATGAGAACTGAGAGTTTGACCTAAGATAAGGCTCTGACCTAAGACTGATGTTCCTTGTCAGTTGAAAGAAGAGGATGAAATATGATCGGTGGCATAAATTTGGAGTGAGATTTCCATCTGGTGTAATTTAGCCCAATTTCATTGAATTAATCCATTTTCAAGGTAGTGAAGTTAAATTGAATTATGTAGTCTGAAAATCTAGCCTTTTGTATAACCTCACTGCTTCACAGGCAAATCAACACAGAGTTAAACTGCAGTCCAGTCCTTCTCATAGTTTTAGCTATGTCTGGAACTCTGTAGAGTATGAGCTGGAAGTGCAGTATAGTAGGTCACTACCTAAACAGAGAATATATAAACCAGCAGAGGCTTTGAGAGATTGGTTTTTCCCTTTCCCAATCCATGGTCAACTCTAGCTGTACCATTCCTCCTGCTTTTCCTGTGCTTTGATGATGGAGATTCTCCAACATCTCCAGGCATTTTGTGCCTGTTCTTAACAGAATTTTGATCCCATTACTTACTGCTCATCCGTGTAGACATGGATGTAGACTTTCACTGCAGTGATGTTTGGGTGCTACTGCCCCTTTTAGGCTACCATCTCACATTTAACAGTCTGAGTTCTTTAAGTCTCTTCCCATAGCTTGTGCTTGTCTGACTTCTGGTTATTCTGGCTGCCTTTCCTCAGGTTCTTTCAAAGTCTTATTAGTCGTCCTTGATTTTCTGTATTTGAAGTGCATCATCCCAGCCTTGATAGTGCTCAGTGCTTGCAGCTGGATCTTGGCAGTGATGGGAGACAGTCTTAAATCAAGTGTAAGGCAGTCCGTAGTTGTGGTCATATGCCCTTGTATGGAGATTGCCATCTCGTCACCAACATGACATTGTGGCCATCTGTTGTCCGAGATGCTCTGTTGTCCCGGATGCTGTGTACACACCTCAGCTAGGGTGCTCCATTTTGCTGCTAGAGCATCCCAGGAAGGAAGATACCCTGAATATGTTCAGTCCCGTAGTGAAGTCAAACTTTTGTCTGTGATAGCTGGATCTGCTGGAAATACATGAGCAGCGGGGGCATATGAAGCACAGCCTAGGCTATTATCTGGCATCTCGAGTCTGGCTTTTCTTTGGTAGAATTTGGGGCTATCAGCCAGCACTGTGAACAGAAAGCATTTGTTTCCAAAGGTTGTGATGCCTGAGCCTGATCTTTGTTGCTCTTTTTTGCTACTTGCACATGGGAAGGAGCAATGAACAGTCACAATGGTGAGGACTGTGTGGGACAGGGAGTTCTGCACGTCAAATCCAGCTGCTGTCTCAGTAGAAGCTCCCTGTGATGTGTGCTTGTTTATGTTAATTTGCACTGTAGTAATTTTTAAATGCAATAAGTTGCTGTGTAAATGTGAGCTGTAAAATTTATTTTGAAATTCTTCTATTTTATGTGGTTTTATTCCCACAATTACACTGAAGCTGTAATGACCTGTTAAATTAGAAATAATACGTCCAGTGAACAAAATTGCATACCAAACAATGTAGGACACATTAAGTAATTGTGTAAGGAGCCAGCTTAATGCTTCATCACTTCATTAAAATCTTGCACCTATGTATCACTTTTCATGTTCTGTACAGTCTGATAGTTAACTAATGTCTATTTTATTAGGAAAGTTGAACCAATACTGTTAGAATTAAACTACTTTTTTCTGACATCAATACAGATCATGTGGTAAGATACTGAAATACTGTATGGTGGCTCTGGTCACATCTGGAAACATCTGTATGTGCTCCTCAAAAAGGGAGGCAAAGGGAAGAGTCTTCGGATGCTGGCCTGTATTAAGTAAACAGATACTTGAATAAGTCAAGTTTGACATCCTCATAGTAATTCCCAGCAATTAAAGCATGCACTTCAATGTTGCAAACAGATCTCCACAGGGGAGCAATTCTTGCACCTGGGCATTTGCTGGCTGGCTGCAGCATTATTCCACATGGAGGGAAAGTGTCTTTTTGGAATAGTCTGCATGGGGATGTTTTGTACACATGTATGTTTTAAGATGAGGGAATAAAGGGAAATATGGGCCAAACGCAGGGCTGACAATTTAGTTGGAAGTAATTGAGCTAGGAGGTCAGCAGGCATGGCAGTCGTGGAAACTCTGTGCAAGTACAACTGGAGCAGAATTACACCAGTTTTACTGATCACAGTACAAGCAAGCATCAAGCTGTCAAAATGATACTTTCATTAGTATGAAAGAAATAAAGGAATATTGTAATATAGAAATAGAATATATAATAAAGAGTATAAAATAAATATTAACATGCACATAAAAATACAAAATACAAATATATAAATAGAATATATAATAAAATATAATAAATAAGTATTATAATAAGGAAATATTAGTATAGCAAAAGAAGGAGAATCCAGGTACATCACACTTAGTTATCTTTCTGGTTAGCAGGATGAAATGCTAATACAAAATGCTAATGCAAAAATATCAGGCCATTTTGGTGTATGCATAAATATATCTGTGTGTGTACATATTCATGTACAGTGGTCTAAATTGCTTATAGTTATTTTTCATTGTGGAGATAAAAGGTTGTTTAAAGTAAAGGTGTCAAGAATAGTACTGCTGTTCATTTCCAGGGGTGGATTTACCTCTCCAGCACTGGACAGAGTTTGAGCAAATGAACCTGAAACAATGACTACTGAATCAAAACCAGGTGATGCCAGACAAGGAGTCTGAATTCCCGACATTTAACTACCAGAAACATCTGTTTCTGTGTGTTGGCAATTCCACTTTTTTTTTTTTCCCCAAGTGTTTTTAAAGATGGGAACAATTTTGTAAATTAAAAAAAAAAAAGTCCCCAACACATGTATCTGTAATTACCTAGTTTAGTCTGTGTGTTTAATCAGTATGAATTGAGAATGCCATGTACCTTTGATTTCAGTCTCAAAGAACTATTGGGCACTGGACAGTTACTCTTCCCCCATCTGCCAGTACATGCCTATGCAAAAAAAAAAGCAAGCAACCAACCATCCAAAACAATGAAAACCAGCAAAAAGAGAGAACACGGAACTAACGCAAGGATATTTTCTAAAGCCACTTAAATCTGATTAAAAGTCTAATTTCCTTAAAATACTGTTTTGGATTTAGGTCTTTGTTTCATTCTGGAACTGGGATTTTTTTTTTTTTTAAGTCGTTGAGGAATATCACTTAAGAATTGGCTGTGTTCCAGCATCCAGCTGGCAGAGCTATGGAGTGTGTTAAAGTGAATAGCACACATATTCTGCAGTGGTGTCCCCATCCTGCCAAAGATTTAGACTCTAGCTTAACTGTTCACTGCCAGAAGTGCCACTGAGTCAAATGGTATTACTCAGATGGTTAAAAATTAGGTTTTCCTAGGATAGCGAGTTTTCCTAGATCAGCAAGTTTTACCTTTTTTTTAAAGTCTTTAGGTCTTTTTTTCCTTTTCTTGTCTTGCATTAGTCCCTCTCCACTTTTGGAGAAGCACTTTTCTGTGTGTGCATGTTTCATTATTTGTTTTAATAAATTTTTAGAGAGGGGCTAGCAGAAGTTTTATTGAAACTTTGTATTAGTCAGCATGCTGCTGATTGCTGGACATGGGGCATACTTGGAGTTTGCATCATTAGTACAAGCAAAGAGCTGCTTCTGCTCTTGCCTGGCTTCTGAGAGACAGAGTCCCCCAGGTGACTGGAGCTGCTGCGGTACAGGTTCACATACCCAAGGTAGCACCTACTGATGCCTCAGCTGTCCTTAGGCAGAGGGCTGACCTGCAGTTCCCTGCCAGCTAT
>VZRQ01006819.1:445027-494045 GCA_013397975.1 Machaerirhynchus nigripectus
GATTTGATACTGGAATTAGTATCATTCTCCACCTCCTGCACCCTCCCAGAAGGGAAGAAAAGTGTGAGCATTGCAAAGCCTATTTAATGGACCAACATTTTTAGAAGGATCTTACTTCAGTTTGCATTTATAGCAGAATCATAGATATATCCAAATGTCCCTAAGATTCTTGATATGGAGCACCAGCTCTTCACCTTGTTAAGCAGAGAGGAGGTTTTTTTTGCTCGTTTTGCAAGTTGGTGTAAGGTAAAGAGGACGCGCGGTGGCATAAATAAATGCATCATGAAGACACGTGAAATGTGGTTTTATTTTTTTCATGTCAGAACTCCAGCACTGAACTAAGCCCTCTTTAAAGGTTCTTGCCAGCCTTCTAGCAATTTGATTAATTTCTCTTACCATCAGTACAATCTGCATTCTTGAAAGCATTTTGGTGTTTAGAGTTTCTGTTAAAGCTGTTCTTGAGCAAGCCCAGTGTTTGTGAATGACTACATGGAAGTCAGAAGCTCTCCTGGGCCTCAACGGGGACTGTGGCTTTGGCTCTGGAAGGGGCCACTGCCAAGTGAGAGTTGATTTTTGACCTTTCCAGTTATACTGCCATTAAATGGCATTTAGAGTGGAAAGGGAATTTGAGCACAGATTTGTCAGTTTTCAAACCACAGGCTTCAGAGAGCAGGAAACAATTGTCAGCCTATGCCATGCATTTGGAAATGCTGACTACGAAGCCTGAGAGGTCCTGCCCTGAGATTGATTTTTTTGTGTGTGTTAAACTGCAGTGGCTGACTTTGTAAGCTGAGGTGCAGGTAGAATGGAGGCTATTTACCATTTTGACTCATTTACCCCCCATCCATAGGCTGTAAGTACCTGATTCTGTGTTAATGGAGCAAACTCGGGGAGTGGTGTCAACACTGATAAAGCTGCTTTCCTCCGCCTAAGTGTGAGACACATCAGCCGAAACCAGGGTGATTTGCTTCATATTTTGGGATCTTCAGAGAAGTGGTGGCAAATTTAAAATGTCTGTTAGAAGGAAAGGAAACCTGGTAAGATTAAAGCTGGGAAGTAACCTGTTTCTGCTTCATCTCCCCTCTCTGAGATGTACCGAGGAGGGTTAGGGTGCACTGACAAGCTGACTGAAGAGCTGAGCAGTAAACTCAGTGTTTGAGTTTGTACACCTTGCTGCAGCTGCTTTCCTCTTCCTGTAGCTCCCTTGTTCTCCATCAGTTATTCCAGCTCTCAGACTGTTGATTCATGTGATGTATGTCCTATGTTTGGAGCTGAATTTTCTCATACGTATCGGGCATAGCAGCAGGAACAAGCACAGTAACCCTTGAATCCCTTGGTTTTCCTTTACATGTCTTTAGTCTTAGCATGCAAGGCCAGTACCACTACTGAGCTCGAGAAGAACCAGAGACACTCTCCCAAGCCTGAGCCCTTGTCTGTGACGTACAGCTGCTGTCTCAGGCAGAGAGAGACCATGGGCCACCAATGGCAGTGGATTTTGCTGTTTCCCTCCTACAGCCAAAGAAATGCCCTGTGATGGAAGACAGAGCCAGCTGAGCACTGATCCTGTTCACTTCCTGCTCTCAGAGGGGTTTCCCCCCCACTCCTTCCCATGTCTTCTCCTCACCAGTCTGGTTCACAGGACCTTGCTGTCTGACCCGGTCACCTCCAGACCAGCACATCTGCCCTGGTTGCTTCAACCCACGTAGCACTACAGTGAACAGTTAAGGATTGAACAGTTAAGGACTTTATTTCTGCACACCCCTTGCTCTGCTGTCCCTGTTTTCTGCCTCTCCCAGCCCATTGCACCAGGAAGCTTGGGAGGGAGAGGCAAGGGTGGCTGGAAGGAAAGCCGAGGTACTAAGGCTCACTAAGTGCTCTGAACCAGGCTGGGCCGTGTTGGGCTGGGTGAGAGGACACCTGTGTTTTTTTCCTTGCAGTTTCTTCCCTTGCTTTGTCCTGCAGGTCTGAGCACTGTGCTGCCATTTTTGTCATGATAAAAAGGAGTTAACAGTGCTTCCACCTCTGCAAAACCATGTTGAGGCCACCAGAGAAAAGGGCAGTGCAAAAGGTAAGTATTTATTCTAACAGCAGGACACCTATCTTGAGGGTACTTGGAAAAAAAGAGGCAAGACAGAGCAGAGGAATGTAAACATGCTGGCTTTGAAGGCTAAGGCCATCTTGTTCAGTCTAGATCAAACACCAGCTTCTAGGCATGGGCATGAGCCCAAGAGCACACGAAGTGCATGCACAGTTCAGTGAGCACACTGGCGTCCCTGGGCTGCACCAGGCAGACACTAACGGCAAAGGAGGAATTAAACACTGCAGCGCACTGACAGAGTTATGTTTCCTTAGAAATCATTAAACCCAAAGGCAAGTTGTTTTATAAAGGAAACACCCTGTGTAAAGTGCAAGAGATGAGAAATGACTGGGAATTGGCTCCCAACCATACTATGAGCTTGGAAAAAGCAGCAGATGTAGACTTGTGCAATTTTCTAGCATGTAATTTGTTTTTACATTATGTACAACTTGAGGTAAAATGCACTGAGACCCTGTCCCACAGCTCACGTTAGACAGGCAGCATGGCTGTGGAAAGATGGTTATAAGTTCTCTCCCCAACCCGTAGGGCTGACTCCTCTCAGGGACAGTCAGTATGTGTGAGAACAAAGTGTGCCGAGACCTGATTTTACCACTGGCCGTGGCTGCTCAGAGCCCAACAGCTTCTACAGGGCCACAGCCAGCCCAGACACAGGGGCTGGAGAGAGCACACACATTCAAGCTGTACCATAAAGATGGTTTTTTTCCCCTGTATTTCTATTCTGATAAGGAAGATGTTCTGAAGCAGCCTGGGTCTCTCCACTCTCCTCCACTCCCAAGTAGGCAACAAGACAAGGAGCCACACAGGTTCCTGTCTCCCACTCTGTGATGCTGTTGTAGCAGCTTTTGTAGAGTACTTGAAAGAAAACTCTGCTTGCATCTTTTCCTCTTTGTATCTTACGAAGACCAAACGGATGCTTTAAGTCTTTTTGTTGTTGTTTTTGTTGTTTTTAGTTCTGGATGAGAGAAAACCACAAGAAAGACTGACATTAAAATTTCTCTGGATGCTCCTTCTGTGTGCATGTACGTCCAGCCTTGCACACTGAGGCAGCGCTGGTCGCCCTCAGCACAAAGCGTCTGCCACCCATGTGAGCTCATGCACCATAGTTTGTATAGCTGTGCTCTCAATAGCCCTCCCAAAGCAGCCCCTTATGTCCCACATTCAAGCTCCTTACATTCGGTGTTTTAACATTCTCTGAAATTTTTCCACTTTTTATGTTTTTGTGGGGTTTTTTAAACTAATGTAAAAAACATTTTTGAAGCCTGACGTCAGTTGTGGTTGATGGGCTTTGTTTATTCATGCCAGTTAACAGGCTAAGTGGAGGTCTACTGCACTTTTGCAAGCAATCTTAATCCGTTCAACTGAATAGCAAGAAGAAAAAGATGGGTTGACAGAGGCAGTTAGCAGAGATCATACTTACACATGTTTGTTTTCAGTAATTAGTCACAGTGTTAATAGAAACATCCACTTTAAGCAAAGACGGCTGATTTGCACAAACAGTGGGCCATATGCTCTGGTGGGTGTGGAAGGGGGTTGATAAAGCTAAAAACTTTTCAGGAATTTTTATATGTGAAAACCTGCTATTATATTGATTCATTTATTTATCCAGTGTAATTATTTTCATGCCAGTTAGGGTTTGCAATATTTTCCACTTCAAAACATCAGAATAAAAACACAGGTCTCCACGTTCACCTTGTCTGTCTCTCTCTTCTCCCCCACCACCTCCTCACACACACACACACACACACACTCATGCACACAGAGAGAACAAGGGAGTTTTTAAGTGGCTG
This sequence comes from Machaerirhynchus nigripectus, assembly GCA_013397975.1. Classification (NCBI taxonomy): domain Eukaryota; kingdom Metazoa; phylum Chordata; class Aves; order Passeriformes; family Dicruridae; genus Machaerirhynchus; species Machaerirhynchus nigripectus. Next base: position 448,913 of record VZRQ01006819.1, read on the forward strand.
TCTATTGCTCAGGGCTTACATATGGATAGCATATGAAAATGAACTAGGCTGTAGGTGTTTTAACAATGTAATTTAGAGTATGTTGCCTTTTTTACTTTTCCAATAGTGCCAGATGGGTTTTGCTGCCAGAGTACGAAAGCAACTGCTGCCTTTTACAAAGATTTATTATTTTTTAGTGATATGATAGACTAATACTAGTTCCAAAGGAGTAGATATGCTGAGTTGTTAACATACCCCTTTGATTCCAGCATATTCTGTTCCTGTCAAGTGTAATGGGGAAACTTCCTATGTTTTGAAATGCTATTCAGCTGCACATCTCTCCAGTTTTGGGTTTGGTTTTTAATTTTTTTTTCTAAATAATAAAGCTAATTGTTTTAACTTCAAACAGAAGCCTTTTTTCTTAGGCAAAATCATAGCTTCACTTTCATAAGGAGCTCACGATCACTATAGGTTTTCAAGAGAGGAAACTGAGTTTGTGTTGTTGCTTTTGCTCACTGTTGTGTTTTTAAGCATGTTTATAATTTACTCAGCATGGTGCTTTTGACTTTGCTTGTGTAAAACATCAGATATTTTGCAATTTATCCTCTTGCAGCAGGCTCAGATCCGAATCACAAGCTCCAGCTCTGGAATGCATCCCTGTTTACCTGTGGGGAGGTGCCAATAGAGACGAGCATCTTCCTCTGTGTGTCCTCTGAGGCTGGTTTTCTGCCAACCATTCCCAGTGGGGCCTGGGCACTCTGAGAGGGTTTGTTCATTTCTAAATCACAACAGCCAAGTTGCAAAGCAATTCACCACTGAATCTACTGCCTGATGCAAAATATGATTCACAGTTTTATTTACATGAATACTTTACAGATGAGAAACAAGTGCATGTCTGTTTGAAAATCTAAAAGAGTGGCAGAAATGAATTCACCACTTGTATAACCAAAAAACCCAGGCCCACACCACCCAGGCACAGACACAAAGACTATGACAGAAACAGTTTTGGCATGTTGCACACCCACAGCTTCTTAGACTGCCTTTCAGTGGCCTCTTTGGTCATCCACGTCTTTGCACTAAGGTTTGTCCCACAAGCTGTGTATTTTCTCTCTGTCATGCAGGCTGCTCTTCACAGAGGCCAAGGCCATAGTAAGGAAGTAAGGGGTAAGGAAGGCAACCACTGGCAATGCCCACGTATTTCATTGTGAGGGAAGGAAAAACTAATGGGAAAACTTGGTTGTAGTGTGTAAAAAGGTGCTGTAGAACAAAGAATAATCTCTTCTCCATGTCCATGAGCAAAGGCAAAGAAAACAATGAGCTGAAGTTGTAGCAATGCTTTAGGTTTCACATTGGGAAAAACTTTTTCCTGGAATGGATGTTGGAGCCCCAGTAAGGACTACCTGGGAGGGTTTGAAATCCCTGTGACGAGAGAGTTATTGTGGTCAGGCTATACAAATGTCTGCCTGACTGACTAGGTATGGATTCTGCCTTGGGACTGGGATGGACTGAATGAGTTCCAAGGTCCTGAGGCCACCTGTTTCCCTGGTTACTGCAGCAAACCACATCATCATCCTGCATTGCCCTGCTCATGTGCTCCACACAGGCAATGCCATTTTCAAAAGTTTCTGCTGGACAGACTTTAATTTGCAGCCATGGCAGATTAGAGACCTTTTGCCGACTCCTTCTTCAGCTGTTTGCACGGTGGTGTTGGCACAGCTGGCTGCTGTTGGCCCGGGTTTGTGTGGCATTTGTATGTTCCTTCATTCCTTTCACAAAGCATGACAGCTGAGGGCTTTGGCTGTGCATCACTGATGGATAAAGGTGGGTCGATGGGCGAGCCAGACTGGCTCCGACAGAGCGGTTGTGTTGCAGGAAGCCAGCAGCCAGCAGCCCGTGTGGTTCAGGTACATCTTTGCCTTTCCTAATCTGTCTGGCTTTTTTCAGGAGCGGTTTGGCGCTTTGCACCTGGGGTCCCAAAGGGGCGATGTGCTGTGAGCAGAGGTGAGGGCCCTAGCCAGGGTGGCAGACTTCAGTCAGAAACTCTGGAGTCAAAGCTGGGCTGCTTTTGGCTCCCTTCCCATCCTAGGGTAACAGCCTACCAGCAGTTTGACTTTGAGTCACTGTGGTAATTCATGTTTAAAATCATCATTCTTGGCACATGTACCGAAGATTAAAAGAAAACAGGAAAAATTCCTCTCAGAATGACAGATTTACATACCAGGAGGAAAAAAACCCACATAAAAATCTGATTTGAAGAACACAATTATAATATTTTACCCTCATTTCACTAACCATTTTATTGACTGAAAATGGAGCTACCTCAAGACTACAGATCTAAAAGTGCTAACAAATTAAAACCATCCCCGAAGGAGAGAGACCACTAATCTGAAGCACACCTCCCTAAAGAATTTCCGAAGATCTATAAATGCCATATGCTGAATAGACAGTATTTCTTTTAAGGTACAAGTACTTTTTTTTTCCTGAATAACTGACCAAACGCAGTCAAAAAGGGAAGGAAAGAAGACAAAGGACACCACATAAGAAAAATAAGAATGCTATACCAGCACGAAATACCAGCCAACATGCATATGGGAACACTTATTTGATCATCTAAATATGCTTATTTTATACAGTGGATATCCAAAAGTGATTGCATTTGCACTGATTCACTTAATGTAAGAAATAAAGTTGGCCCAATATCCATATTCCATAAACAGAGGTAATAAATTAAAGAAGCTGAGGCTCTTGCTGCCAAGGCACATTGAAAATGTGAGCCAGAAAGAGAGCACAGCTAAGGAGTTTTGGAGAAAAATGGAGAGAAAGAAAAAGCTGTTATTTTGTAAATATAATTACTCTTTGAAATTCAGGAAATGGACACTAAGTGAAGATTCTTGCATGACTCTGGAGGCCTCGACAGTGTTTCTCCTGATGGGTCCAGAGAGTGATGGTGCCTTTCTCCTGAAGGGAACACCTGTCCCCCAACTTCTGCTCGCTTGAACCCATAGGTCTCCCAGGCTCAGGAGATGAAGCTCAGGAGAAGGCAGGTCTGCAGGGTTTTGACTCGTGCTGGGTGTACTCCCCTTAATATCCTAAAATTACACTCTGCACTGTAATGAAGCACATGCACTCATGTTATGAAATACATAAATATAAACTGACAATACATATGTGTTTTAATATAAGACAGAGAATATCTAGGATGTTTGCAGTGGCTCAGTTCTCACCTTCCTTACAGCTCTGTGAGCAGCTAGTGTTCCTGGGGAACACCGAGGGAAAGAATCACAGACTCTTTCAGAAGAATCCTCCTCTACAAGAACTAGACTTGTGATAATTTCACATGGTGTTAGACCTCTGGTAAAGTCTTCCTGAGAAGCCTCAGAGCTGCCCAGAAAACAGAGATGTGAAAACATCAGGTATACTTTGGCACAAATGCAGCCACTTGCTGCTCTCCCATCTCTATGAGCTGCTAAAGCAGTGTTACTGTGAGCTGAAACCCCGCTTATGTCCCTTAGAGTCTATTTCAGCCATGCGTCATACCCTGGACAACCTCAGGTAAGATCAGCTGACAGATGGCTACCTCTGGTTACTCTGACCTGTCTTCATTTTGGCCACGGGTACTGTGGAAGGCAACAGGGTTTCTTTCTAGCAGTAGACTTCTAGTTTTCAGGCATTCAAAACAAGATGTTGCTGGCTAGTTATTTTTGGAAGAGACTTTTGATTTGAGAGGAATAGCATAAAAGTATTCAGAGGAACGTGTCCTTGCTTGTCTGTTCCAGTACACCTGCACAGTAAAGAAGTTCTTCCTCATGTTCAGGTCACAGGAACTTCCTGTGCCTCAGTTTCTGCCCATTGCCTCTTGTCCTATTGCTCAGCACCACTGAGCAGAGCCTGGCTCCATCCTCTTGACACCCTCCCTTCAGAGACTGACAGACACTGATGAGGTCCCCTCTCAACCATCTCTTCTTGAGGCTAAAGGAACCTCTTGAGGCTTTGTCTTGCTTTGAAAGACAGACTGTCTACTAAGGAAGGCAGGAGCCTCCCTTGAAATGGAAAATGCAACCCCCTTCCCTCTGAATTATTACAAATTTGAAATTTAGGGGTTTCCAGGCAAAGATAAGAGGAATAGGAATAACAGTTCTTTTACTCATATATATATATATCTATATATATATATCTATATAAACACAGCAATAATACAGAAGCAGTGGTTTAACCTGACAAAGTCTTTTACTGTCTGTCACCTGACACCCTGCCGGGCAGGGTGGTGGTAGCAGTCCGATTAGGTGGTGGCTGCAGTTCTCTTTGACGTGGTTCTGTTGAAGCAGTGATCTTGTAGAAAAAAAGTCTGGTCCTCCTCAGAAAATCCAGTGGTGGCTGTGTAGCTCTCGTCCTCTAGGAACCCAGTGGAAAAGGCTACCGTTGCTGTTCCAAACCCCAGATTATATCCAGGTGGGAATGCTTGGCTCCTTCCCCCTGGGTGGAGCATCTCACAATTGGATGGTGAGTCATGAGGGAAGGCATTGATGGGCCCATTAACAGGAGATAGTTTGGAGGGAGGAGGCAGGGAACATTGCTACACCTGGTTTCAACAGCTGGTGAAGATGGTAATAGGATACACTGCAACCTGGGACAGCCCTAAGGCAGTGAACAAGCTCCTGCACTGCAAACTAGTGTCAAGATAATGCCATGCAGATTTTTAGATGAGCCCGGGAGTAGATGGGACGAGATGTTGCCGTCCACTGTGCCATGCTGAAATAAGGAGGGAGCTGCCAAGTGTGGCAGGAGCACAGGAGTGGGCTCCAGAGTGCTCACAGATGGAGCCAGGGACAGCTGTCAGCAGGCATGGACGCTGCTCGTGCCTGGAAACCAGGGTACAGACCTCTCTGGGGAATCAAATCATTCTTGGATGACATCCACTTGGAAATTCTTCCTCAGTACAAGGCAGAGGTTTTCACTCAGCAGACTGCTCGGTAAGGCTTTCATCCCTTTTTTTTCCAGTCATTCTTCCCTCCTTGTACCAAGTGCTAGCCCCCAGCCTGCTTTTCCTGATGCAAGCCATGTGGGCTAGAGAGCTGTACTGCAGTAAATACTATCTGGGAACCATGTCTGTGAATTGCAAGTATTTGTCACTCTTCAGGCCATAAACTTCCCAAGGAGTCTTATTTTTCCTGTTAATATGGAAACTGAAAATTACAGGAACTCCTCACTAAAATGATGATGTTAGCTTATTTCCTGTGTAACATGGATTGACATGTACATATGCTGCTGACATGTTAGAAAAGCAGCTATCTGCTCTCAGGCTTGCTAGAGCCCACTCATAGGACACAGATCCAGACTGAGTGAAAATAAAAGGGTGTTACTGTGAAAAATCCAGGATATGTTTCTCAAAGGCAAGTAAATTCCTTCAGTTCAAGGTTAAGAAAAAATCCCCCTGCAAATAACAGAGTGGTTAAGAGGAGATATTTAACTGGAGTTCACTAAAGGAAGCTCTAGCATTAAAAACGTCCTTCTAAAAAAAGGGAGGACTTTGTGAATGATAGACACAATGCACAATAAAAATCAATAGGGTTTTCATCTTTCCCTTGTACATGCCTCTAAGGATAAGTTAGCCCGTTCTTCTGAAGTCACACTGGGATAGCAGCAAATCCTGAAACAAGCACACATGATTGTATGCACATATCAACGTCTCCATGTTAATTTTCTCTTTCATCTTCATATGTCATCCATAAGTGTTTTTGTCCCATTTGAACTGACGCCAAAAATATTTTAAAATATCAAACCTTTACTGCAAAACAATTGGCCAAACCGAATTTCTGGCCACCCTCATTAAAAAATAAAATTAATAATTTCAGAATGTTTTGGTTCTGCTTTAGATATTTATATTTTTAAACTCTTTTAAGAGTATAAATCAGCTGCACTTTTGAAATTGGGGTCATCTGAAAATGACAACTCATGTTGTTTTGGAAAGATGTGATGCAGTCGCTTACTGTTCCTGTAGCTTAAGGCCACTGTTCAAATGCGACTCAGAAGAAAACCAGCTTTCTCCTACAGGTAGATTCAAGGTTTGGTGACCTACTATTTGCTATTAAAAAAAAAAATCACAAATGTAATTTTACATTTACACAAATGTTTTTTGGACAATTCACTGTAGCTCTATCTTAGGTAGGGCCATTAACTTATACATTAAAATAAGTCTCTTTACTGCCCTATGGATGCAAGGACATGCCTGCAAATATCACCTGAGAAGAAGACAGGTAATTCTAAAATCTCCTACTGCTGCTCTTGGGTAAGGGAATTAGCACAGACACAAAATCTGGTGTGATAGCTTTCTTTCCCATAGATTTAACAGCAACACCTAAGGTAAAAGGTGTTTTTCTTGCTTTCTGGCAAAAAAAGCCATGCTTTAAGCAGTACCTAAGCGATGAAAGAAGTTGTTCCTACTGTTCACATTTTCTGGTAAGAAGGCAGCTGGTACCACTGATTACGTCTGAGGAAAAAGGGAAGAAGCATCAGGTAGGCACTGGGCGAGGTCATGGAGGATGTGGTCAATCCATGGAAATGGGCTGCTGTCACAGCAAGTTCTTACGCTGAACATGTGTCTGAATAGTCCAGCAGATCACAAGGGTTTCACACTTGTTTGGTAGGGTGTTCTTTACCAGCATCATTGGATTTGCCTTGAGCTCATGCAGGTGCTGTTTAAGAAATTCACCTTCAAAATACACGGTTTGAAAACCTCTTAATGTGGATGATGTTTTTTACAAAATTCCCTGACAGTATTTTGAAGAACAGAAAGTCACACAGACTTTCTGTGATGGGACCAGGACAAGTATTTCAGCTGCATGGGGTGTGATATATCATTTATTCTGGCAAGTAGAGCTATACATTTGAATGTGTGAAGAAAAAAAGGGACATAAAATTCCTTAAAACTGTGATTAAACTGCAAAGATGAATGAAACAACAAAATAAGGGGAAAAAAAGGGATAGCTGTACTTGTATACTTCTATTAACTGGTATTGTATAGGTAGAACTCGACATAATTTCAGCTATATATTGGCTGGTCAAGTTTCTAACAAACTTCTTCACCCTAGGGAATTTTTGCTTATGAAAGCATTTTGTGCTATTAGGCTTAATTCTGCAGCAGATTCCTCCTAAAAAAGGCCTTAGTGCAAATGAAAGTCTTTCTTTATTGAGGAATCAGTGTAACCTCGTAGAGATCCTTGGGGGCAGACCAGTGAAATGAAAAATAAAATTATTCCTGTTCATGTTTTGTTTTGTTGGATTTTTTTTTTCAGCTAGTGAAACTTGAGGAAACAGCGTGAAGACTTTTGATTAGCTGTTTCTATTAAAAGATCAAATCCTGCTTTCCACTGGAATACACTCAAGTGTATTATAACAAGATCTCTGTTATCTTCAACAAACTAAAGCCATCGCCATTTACTCCAGCATGAGAACAGATTCTGCCAACAGAGTCAAAGGATACAATTCTGCCCTGAGGCTTAATTTGTCCTTTTTATAAAGTGACCTAAATAAAGCATTGATGCCACCAGGAGAACAGCAGGTTTTGAGTAAGGCACAGACACCATTTTCTGTGTGACTGCTTCTTTGCAATGCATAGCTGCGTCTGTGGGATGGCAGCAAGACTAGCAGCTTTGCTGTCACCAAGTCTGAAAACACTCTGCAGCTGAAAGGTCTACTCTTCTAAATGCTCTCCATTTCCTCAAATGTGTTTTCTTATTAAGAAACTGGTGTGCTTACACGGGTGTGGAGCGGGGCTGGTGTTCAGTGTTTTGCGAGATTTGACTAAGCAGTTACATGTAGCAGCCTCAGGTGGTGAACCAAGCAAACCTGGTAGACGGGCTGCACAATTTTTGCAGAATCACAGTATCAATCATTAGGTTTTAAAAGACCAACCTTTGACCAAACACCATGTTGTCAACTAAACCATAGCACTAAGTGACACATCCAGTTGTATCTTGAACACCTCCAGGGGTGGTGACTCCACTACCTACCTGGGCAGCTCATTCCAATGCTTGAGAGCCCTTTCCATTGATGCCTTTTCCTGGTATTAAAATCAAGAGGCGAACACGGTTAGAAGGGGAAAAGGGTATTACCTTGGTATTTATTGTAAGGATCCTTAGGTGCACCACGACCAGGTCGAATACACCTCCATGCACCCCCGCAATGGCCACCGCAATCCCCCTCCTCTATATCTGGTCTTACATTCTAGGTCTCACTAATTAGCATATCTATCAAAAATTCCCCAATGAGAGGCTCGAATGAGCCCCCCTCTCCAAAGAACCTTCCCCTGGATGGTTCTATCTTAGTTTACAAAATGTGTTCTGGAGAGGACCTTGGGGTCTGGGCACACTGGCACCCTAACTACAAAGCCTCTAAAATGTTTAGTCTCTTAGCTTAACAAACAAGTCCAAGAATGTAGGCAAAAAGCACCAAGAATACAGAAGTTGCAAAAAGGTATAACAGGGGTATAAAAGAAAAGACAAAAATCATCATGGCATCACCATGAAGAAATTCTTCCTTATGTCCAACCCGAACCTCTCTTGGTGCAGGATGAGGCCATGTCCTCTTGTCCTGCCAGCAGTCACCTGGGAGAAGAGACTGATGCCCACCTTGCCTCAACCTCCTTTCACGCAGTTATACAGAGCAGTAAAGTCTCCCCCGAGCCTCCTTTTTACCCAGGCTAAACAACCTCAGCTCCCTCAGCTGCTCATCATAGGAGTCATGATTTTACTGGGCTTTGCAGTCAATTGTTTGTTATTTGACCTATCTAATGCACAAGGTTGGAAAGCAACACTTGAAACACCAGTCAAGAAAGAAACAGGCTGTTTCAGGAGATGCAGGCTCAGGAATTAAAGGAGACACAGAATCACAGAGAATCACGTTATGGTTGAGGCTGCTCTGGAGGTCACTGGGTCCAACCCCCCTGCTCAAGCAAGCCACATACAGCTAGTTGCCCAGGTCCGTGTTCTGACCTATTCGCTCATCTCTTAAACAAATTAAAACTCTACTGGAGTAGGAGTCAGATGTCACTGACCTCCAAGCCAGTTCGGAGCCAACCATGAACGGAGATTTCTTCTTGCATTTAAATGTGATTTATCACAGTCTCTCTCAACCGAAGTGTTTGCCTGAGGAGTCAGATGACATTATTTTGGAGTTTTGTGTTCTGAGGACACTAAGAAATTCAGAAAGCTCAAGTTTTTCCATCAGTGAGCTGGCAACTGTGAATGCTTGCTGCAAAGGCTATGAGGGGTAAGATGAATGAGGAATAAAGAATGAGGATTTTGGAGCTACCACAAGAACCGACTGAGGGCACGTTGTGTCAGCTGACATGGAAGGAGGACAGACAGAGGAGAAGTAAAATCCTAAGAGATGCAATCAGTTTGACAACATTTGGGGGAGGTCATTGCCAGCCACCCATTCTCTTTCCCCCCGGGTTTATGGGCTTCACTGAAGCCGCGGTTCTCCAAAGATCTCTGAGTTATACTTCCTTCATATATATGTGATCATCACTCCTTCCTCTTTTTAGACGCAAGCTTTGAACACTGAAGTCCTTCTCTCTGCTGTCTCACCAACACCAGATGAAATGCAAGACAAGCCCAGTGATGAGGTTTCTGGGGAAGAGATCAGAACAGGATGCTTGTTCCGTATCAACAGGAGACGAGTGCTGATGGAGACCAGCTTCTGACCCCGACCACCTCGACAGAGTACTTTCATTTCAGCTAAAAATATCACACTGAGGTAAATGGTCCACTTAATGGCTCTCTTTTCTCTTAGGTCAGGTATTTTCTAAGCACTTTAAAAGATGATTACTTCTGAGAATGTTGTTGATGACTGATATGTCTTATGAGGATACTGGAAAGTCTGGTAAACCAAATTTGGGGTGATACAAGACACAGGGTCAATATAAAAATTCTTTACCTTTTCTCTATTCCTACACTTTGGGTTTTCTTCAGCAGATTCTCTTGGTAGTACACGCCCAGGTCTGGGGAACCAAGCAGGGCACAGATCCAGCTATGAAGGTCTCAGTGATACTGGCTGTGCTCAGGTACTGCCAGGTAACCACTGCCTACTCTGAGTGGCATCTCTGAGCATCTGGCATCTCTGGGTGGGCTAGGGAGACAAGGTAGGTCTGTGTCTTGATCCTTCAGTTCCCTCTTGTCAGTGATAAATTACAGATTTCTGTCTGCAGGGGAGGGGGAGGAAGGTTGTAAGAGCTCAGCCTGCCTCACTCCCTGCGTGGTGCACAGCAGCTCACCGAGCTGCAGCTCTGCTCTTTGCTCCTTCCTTGGTTTAGGTTCCAGCTCTCCTCTCTCATGCCACTGGGTTTAGGATCTGGGGCTGTCCTGGGGGCTGCCTAAATTTAAACTGCTGAAAACATGGAAACACAATGGGACTGAAGAGGCATCCCTAACATTTGCTGGAGGAACTTATGTGAAACATTACTTCTCTTTCAGATAAGCTAGGAATTATCCACAAGCCCACAGCTTAATACAGAGGAATGTAAAGAAACTAGGGTAGTAATCAAGCAGCATGTCAAATGGTTCATTCCAAAAGTACAGAGCATCGCCAGGGAGGGAGGCTCCTGAATTATTAGAACCAGAGAAAAACAGGTCTGGAAGGGACTTCAGGAGGTCATGTAGTCACTTCCCTGGCCCCCAGCCAGTTTGGTTATATGTGTGTTGTTCCTGACAGATGTTAGCCCAAATTGTTGAGACCGCCAGTGATGGAGACTCCACTTCTTCCCCAGGCAATCTATTCTAGTGCTTCCCTAATTGTACCATTAGAAAGTTTTCCCTAATGCCTCAGAAAATTTTTATACACTTCCTTTGCAGCAGCTGAACTCCAGTGCTTCTTGACCTATCCCCTGCAGATGCAGAGGGCAGGTTACGCCTTTCCTCCTCACAGCAGCCTTTATGTGCTAAAAAGCTGTTACCATCCCCTCCCCCGTCTGTTTTTCTTGAGACCACACCAAGCTAATTCCTTCACTATTTCCTCCAAGGTCATGCTTTTTTAGACCTCTTGTTGCTTTCCTTTGGACATTCTCAAATTTGTCCACATACGTCTCAAATTACAGCCACTGCTGAGGAAAAAATACATACTATTTCTCTAAATATCTCTCTTCAGCTCTACTTTTTATACCCCCCACACAATGTTTGCCTTTTTATGACACAGCTTTGTTTAATTTTCTTCTCACCAACCTCAGATTTGTGATCAATCCTGTCAAAGTGCAGCACCTTGCATTTTCACTGTGGAAATTCATCTTGTGTGTTTTCCAGGCCATTTCACTGGTTTCCCAAGGGCACTTTGAATTCTAAAGCACTCCTGCAATGTACTTGCAGCTCCTCCCAGCAGTATAATCTGCTGAGTTATCTAGCAAGCCTCCTCTCCCATCATCCAGACAATGATAGCACTGGGCAAAACTAGCTCTAGCATCCCACATCATCCTGTCCAAGGCATCCACTCACTTGGAGAGCAAACCTTTCCAACTGACCTGCAGGTACAGGTACCAGAACAGCTTGCAAACAGCACATAGACTAGATTGTTTTCTTGTGAAACTTGCGATGTAAAACTGTCAAAACATGATTAAAGAAAAGATAGCTGCTATCCAGTGCTTCTCCCCTTGTTTCAAATTATTTGTGCTTGGTAGATCCAAGCTGGATATTAACCTTTTCACCTTTCAGTTCCTCCCAAGAAGTTTGTTTACTTCTTTGTGAAGTATTTTTCAGAGACTGCATTTAAGCTGACATCTCCATGATCCTCTGACTCTACTTTCTCTGTCTTTGCATTGTCCCTTCCTTTCCCCTGACCTTTTCCAGACTCTTGGTAACCCAGCTGCTTCTTGCAAGGCCTCAGTGATAACTGCTGACGAGTCAGAGATATCCTTGTGTCAGACAAGGAAGCTCAGCCAGTTGTAAAGGTGAGCCTACCTAATTCCTCTCTAGTTTGTTCTTTCCTTTTGTCCTTGGAATTAATGACATTAACCACCTGATCACTGCTACAGGGATGATAGATTGAAAAAAAAGTCATTAAACACTATGACCTTCATCTCTACGTTTCCCACTCCACCAGTCTTTTCCTTACTAGAAAAGTATAGTGATTTCCTCTTGTCCTTGATGTCTCTGTCTTACATGCTTTTTCTTTTATACCAGCCTTTAGTAATCTCACCTACTGTTTATTCCCTACATTTCCTCTTGGGCCTGAGATCAGTGAAGAGCTCATGATTTTGCTGAATTTGTATCTTTTTACAGATGATTTCTTCCTCTGATTCTTTGAGAAGTTGCCAGCTCATTTCATCTTTTCCTTCCACAAGACTTTGCCTATCAATCCTTTGCAGTTACTGATGTTTATTATCTTGTATTTCATTTTTTTCATTCTCTTTGTGAAGATCTTAAACTTTGTAATTTCATGTTCACTCTCATACAAATTATGTTTCACCTTTTTATTCTCAACGCCTCCTTCTCTATTGTCATGTGAATAGGGGAGATTTCCTTGACCCTTAAGGTTGTGAGATTTCCTCAACCCTTAGTGTTTGATTTGTCTGTCAGCACCCCAGGAAAGTCAAAACCTTTGTGCCTGAGCAGTCTGTGAGCATCCTGTTATGGGGACCCTTTGCTGAACAGTCCTGCTGGATAGGGCACTTCCACTGACTTATTCAGGAAAATACACCAACAGCATAAGGGACACCCCTCAATGGGTTTTCTCACTTTATGACCCACCAGTGGATCTCCCACTTTGTTCTAGCACGTTCCCTGCTGCCAGTGACTGCCAGCATCTGTGAAGGACTCATGCCAACAGTTTACGGAATAACACTATTAATTAATACAAAATTGTGACAGGTTAAGCTTCGAGGATTGCTGGTGATAGTATCTGACTGCAAAAATGTATTCAAAGTGATACACAGACAAACTCTAATCCCCAATAAAAGTACTCAGCATGCAGAGTAGGGTTCTTATCCAACAGGCATCCCTATGGGGGAGAAAGCCGGTTCAGCCCATCGACTGATCCCAGCAGTTACAATGGAGTCTTCCTCAACTTTTTCCCCAATCTTAACTTACTTTTCTACTATTTCTTTATGTTTAGGTGGAGCTTGAGTGACTTTAGTCATAAATACCTTTGTTACTTATTGGTTAAGTCTCTCACTTCATTCTTAAAGATATAGTCGATAAAATATAGAGCACAGGCCCTGTGAGGGGTGGTTGTACCTTGGACATGGGTAACTTTGGGATGCAGGTGTGAGTTAATATTATAATTATGTTGTAATGAACCAAGTTTATGCAAGGACAGTGATTTCAGTAGAGCTGTTGGCTCAACAGTAAGGCATCTTCTCCTATCTCCCTTGGCTGCCAGGTGCTTTGCAGCTTCTCAGCAGCAAACTACCACCGAGTTCCCCTCCCTGCAGAGATTTCTACAGAACCTGGCTGTGGTGTCTCCAGTTGCTCCATCCTCCGTTCCTCCCCCTTAGCAGGTGCTTCTGTTTGCAGATTGTGTGGGCAGAATCATCATGGAGCATGCCAACCGCATTCCATCCAGGGTGCAGCAACCTTATTTTAACCTATGATTTCTGTACTGTTATAGCTCCTGTTAGGATGTGAATATAACTTCTCAGTTTTCTCTGATTTTACTCCCAGCCATCTTTCAATGGGGTCCCCAGCCATCTTTCCACAAGGATCAAAACAGAAAAAGATTTTACTGTTTCCTCTTCTTTATCAAAAATTGTGTTTCAAGGAGTGACAGAATGTCTCTCTTTCACTATATTATTTCCCTTTCATATAGTTAAAATACCTCACTACTCCCAAATCTCTTCTAGTATGATTTTGCTAATAAGACCTTGTAAGACTGTCTTGCTAGTGTGATCCGCTCTAGAAGGCTCCCCTTCCAATACAAAGTGAGCCTCCTTTTCTTCCTTAATCATTTCAAGAAACTGCCAGAGGTCTAAATTGCTTTACCTCCTGATGAATTTAGGAGCTGAGGGTATGTAATGCAAGAGCTTCTCTCTTCCCCATCCCTGTCTTTGCAGAATGATTTATAAATTATATTAATATTAAGATAATTTTAAAGAATCCGACTATTCTTCGTAGATTTTAGGGTTAGTTTCTGAGACTTCCCTCCCCTGACCAAGGTTTATGGCTGGGAAGGGTACCCACAGATATCCAGATGTGAGGCAGCAATCTGCCGACATGAAATAACCATGTGTTTTTCCAAGGAAGTGTCCCCAGAGAGAGTGGATGCTAAATCCCAGATGTTGAAGAGCACTGGGGATTCACAGACACAACTTGCCAAGAGCAAGATGCTTAAACAAGTGCTTTCACATGGAAGATAGGCATGAGGAGTCCTACCACCACCAACCATTTGTTAGAGGACTGAGGAGAGGAGGCAATGAATCCTGGGTGAAACATTCATTTGTGTCTATGCAGATTTGTGACCCCATCACCCACCCTGAGAAAGCTGAACATCCCAAAATATTGAGCTGGAGGCATCACGTGCCTTCAGGGTGAGGCAGCAGCTAGATACCCCGTGCAGTTTAACAAGACCAAGTGCACGGTGCTGCACCTGGGTTAGAACAACATCCTGTATCAAAACAGGCTGGGGATGAACAGATCCAGAGCAGCCCTGCCGAGAAAGACTTGAGGGTGCTGGTGGGTGAGAGGCTGGACATGACCCAGCAATGTGCACTTGCAGCCCAGAAAGGCAGTCGTGTCCTAGGCTGCATCCAAAGCTGCGTGGGCAGCAGGACAAGGGAGGGGATTCTGCCCCTCTGCTCTGTGCTGGTGAGACCCCACCTGCAGTGCTGCATCCAGCTCTGGGGTCCCCAGCACAGGAAGGTCATCAACCTGTTATTGTGGGTGTGGAGGAGACCACCAAGGTGACTGGAGAGATGGAGAACCTCTCCTGTGAGGAAAGGCTGAGAGATTTGGGGTTGTTCAGCCTGGAAAAGACAAGGCTTCAGGGTGACCTGAATTTGGCTCTCCAGTGCCTTACAGGAAAGATGAAGGGAGACTGTTAACAAGAGCATTTAGTGACAGGACAAGACAGAATCAATTCAAATTCAAAGAGACTAGGTTTAGATTAGATNTCAACCTGTTAGTGCGGGTGTGGAGGAGGCCACCAAGGTGACTGGAGAGATGGAGAACCTCTCCTGTGAGGAAAGGCTGAGAGATTTGGGGTTGTTCAGCCTGGAAAAGACAAGGCTTCAGGGTGACCTGAATTTGGCTCTCCAGTGCCGTACAGGAAAGATGAAGGGAGACTGTTAACAAGAGCATTTAGTGACAGGACAAGACAGAATCAATTCAAATTCAAAGAGACTAGGTTTAGATTAGATATTAGGAAATAATTCTTTACTGTGAGGGTGGTGAGGCACTGGAACAGGTTGCCCAGGGAAGCTGTGGTTGCCACATTTCTGGAGGTGTTCAAGGCCAGGCTGGATGGACCTCTGAGCAACCTGGTCTAGCTGAAGGTGTCCCTGCCCACAGTAGGGGGGTGAAACTAGAAGATCTTCAAGGTCCCCTTCCAACACCAAAACTTCTATGATTCTATGATTTTCTGAAATGGAGGATCCAGAGTTCAACATAATGTCTTACAATTCCCCCAAATGTCATTTGGAGACAGAAGTCCCCAATCTCACCCCTTCCTTATTAAGCAAATCAGCAGGGAGAGCTCAGCCTCTGCTCAAGTGCTTTTCCTCTTACTCACCATACTTTCTCCCATGAACAAAAAAACCCAAATCTGCTCCTGTGGAATTCCCAGGCTGTGGTCTCAAGGCTATATTATTACATGTACATGTAGCTGCCGTTAGCTCTAATAATGTGTGCATTGTTCAGGGTGCAAACAGAGAGCTCTGCTGCCACCACCCATTAGAGTGAGTAGTGCCTTCTGACTTCAGCAGCCCCAGCAATCGCCTGAGGAGCCAAGGCTTGCCAATATTTGTACCCAATGCTTCTATTTTTCAAAGCACAGAGCTGCTCAGTCTCGAGAAGATTCTGCAGACTTAGGCAGTGGGAAGGGTGACAGAAGTTGTCTTCATCTGATGACAGTGTCTGGCTGGTCAGTGAGAAAGATGCAGAAGTGCCAAAGGAAAGCACTGTTTCTTTCTCAGAAAAGACATGTGGTACAGCTGCCTGCATAGCGAGGAGAGATCTGGCTGAGTAACAGAGGCTGGGCAGAACATCTGTTTTGTGTTTCCCAGGCTTCTGACAGCAAAACAGAGTTATTCTGGGGATTTTGCAAGTCTTGCAGTCATTTTAAACAATGTTTTTGCCAAGTTTTCCACTTTTTGTTAATAAGATTGCTCTTGATATCAAGACATGACTTTACTTCAGGAAAAAACTCATAAATGTCTGCCATTACCTACATTCCCTCACACTACCTTCTTTTTTGTTTGTTTGTTTTCCCACCAAGGTTTAAATATTCAAGAACTTTGTGAGAATTTCTGCTGGTGATAAAAGCAGAAAGATTTCTTTAATGAACAAATGAATGGTTTCTCTTAGAAGAGAATTACATATGCTGCTGCCTTATTTTTTCCCTCCCCCTCTAACTCTTGGTTTCCAGATGTAGTGAAAGCTGGTTTGAGCAGAAGAACATATGTTTTCAGCATGAATTCTGTTGGCAGGGCACTGCTGCACAGTACTGCAGAGTTGCTGCAAGCCATCCCTGACCAGCATACATGTATAATGTGCTCTAGAGATTATCATGCTTCACTTTTATCCTCCTCCCCCTACCTCCAGCAAGTTTTACTTTAATGCAACACTCTAGACTTCGTGGTCTATTCTGCTGTTGAACACCTGAGTGCTCCCATCAATAAAAATGTTACAAAGTGAGCTCTCCCAGACACAGGGAAAAGGCAGCTAACTTTAATCCATCCCTTCAGCATCCTGCTTCTTTGATCTGCATCTGAGGCATGTGGCCATTCATATTTGCTAATTAAAAAAATAAATTATATTGTCCAGTGTTCTACTTATAGGTTGAAAGAGTCATTACAAAGGAAGAACCTTACATGTGGTTCTCAGTGTTTATGGAGATCTTCCTCTCTGCATATTAAAAATGAATAGGATTCTTTATATTTGTCTGGTGATGTTTAGCTCCAGCCAACTTTGGACCAGCTTCTGGCTCACTTGCTCTTTTCAAATAGTCTCTTGCTCCACGAGGAGTAGATTTATGTTGGGACTAAGTACAATTCAGCAAGAGCAACTGTGCCAAAATCTAGTCCTATAGTAACATCACAGGGCAACTGTACTATAAACATGTCTTATCTTAGCAAGCAATATATCAGAATGATAATGTTTCCATTAAATGTATTTTCAATGACAGAAGATTAGAATCACACTTTGTTCAGTCATAGATGCTTGGCTGAGTCATCTGCTAACTTGCTGCTTGCCTTACTTCTGTCATATATTATCTGTGAATTTCATCCCTATTATTCTTTGGGTTCAATCACTTAGTGCACTCCACAAGGCAGCTTTGAGGCCGTCTTTCCATCATATCCTCTATTACTTTAGCTGCCTGCTGAACTATCAAACCAGCAATCCATAAAGCCCTCACAGCTCGTATTAATTATCAGAAACTGATGAGATATAAGAACATTAATTGAATCCTTTCATATGCTGCTTTTAAATACAAACCCAGCCCAAGGTGGGATATGCTGTTGTGCATATTGTGCTAGGTAGCAGAACTCAAGGTGTTTGGATAATTAATATTGTTTCACTTGACTTAATTTGTCACATAATATAAACAACAGTAGACTCAGTTTGTACATCTGAAGACAACACTGTTTGTTAGATTATTTCCTCCAAAATATTTTGTGTGTCTTGAACAATTATTCTGGGGAAACACAGTGCTACCTTTTTGAAACTGAAGACTAGGCAAAAATTTTGTTTGTGGGAGTGCAGTTTATAAAGAGAGGAAGGAATATGCTGGTGTATGGCTAGATATGGTGACAGACTTGGAATGGTGTAAGCTGTTACCATCTCTGATTTGAGATGTGAGCATGTGGATGCATTTCCTGTACCATAATGCAAAAACAAGACAGATGAGCTGAAAGATCTTCAGAAAACTGGAAGTCAATGCATCTTTTAAACACAAGTGCTGATTTACAATGAGAATGTTATGTTTAGTTTCCTCAGTTGTCCTGAAATCAAACAACATGAAAGTGTTTGCAGATGACTCCAGGCCTGCTTCTGCCAGCAAGTGGCACTCATGGTTTAGGTCAGTAGGGATGTAAGTTGGTAAAGCAGGACATACGTAGGACTTGAAAGCCCAAAATTTAAAGTTAGGACCCAGAAGTTGTGCTGGCCTGCTAGCTGATCCTATAGGCACAGGAGCTCCATATGGGCTTGGCATCTGCATACAGGTTATTTCCTAAACGTTAGGTCAGAGCAGCTGGCTGTTCCCTTGGCCCACCAAAGCCGTCAGGAGCAAGGCACTAGGGAAGAGACAAGTAGGGAACTAAGTTCTTATAGTATGCCTCATATTCACCAACAAATTCATGCCATAAAAATCACAGGAGATATAAAGACCATGGTGCGCTGGCTTTCAGCCCTTTGTCTTTCAAGAACAGCATAGAAGGTGGGACAGTCATTCATGACAGTGCAGACATTTCATTTTCCTCTTGTGCCTATATGAGAAGAAATTTAACATTGTCTCTTGGAGAGGAGAGAGCACATAAACCTTAAGCCATAGGGTGCTGAAGAGGAATTTTTCCAACTCTAATGTTGAAGCCATGTCACCATGCAGCAGATAAACCATCTATCTGTGGATTAGGAAAACACAAAAAATTGAGATTGCAGCCCACTGTTCAGATCCCTCTCCTGAGGCAGGAGTGGTCTGAAATTTTTAAATGAATGTTAATTTGAGGTTCAGAAACAGAATTTAAAATAAGGATAAATAAGTTATATAGATAAAAAAATATATAAGCTGTGAAACAAAACCAGTGAACACCATTTAAAGAGATGATGTAGATGAAAAGTGGATGTATAGATGCCTACATATACTTCCAGCCTTGAGAGAGCCACTCACTACACCACGGGGAGATGGCTGAGAAAACTCCTCTGCCTAAAATGGGAAAAAGACTTGTAAAGAGCCTGTAATAGCTCCAAAGACCAAACTCTGAAGACTGGAAAACATTTCTAGCAAAGTTAATCATGCTAAAACACTCAAGCTGCTTTAATTCTTGTGCACAACAGGCAGTCAGATAAGCCACAGTCTGGTGCTGGTAAGGTTGTCTCTGAACTTCTGGGGGCTCAGCAGGCTGCAAAGGGCATGGGGGATCCTGACACTTGTACTGGGAGGAGAACATCCAGCCTCCCTATGCAGACCTGCATGGCTTTTAAGGCTCAAATCCTCATACAAAGTCAGAAATCATGAATATCCAACAAGATCTCACAGCAGCTGAATTCTTGGTGAGATGTTGCGTGGTTTTTTCCTCCCAAAAAAAGAGAAAGGGAAAATGAGGCTCTGCTGCCTAACGACCATGTGGAAACTTTCTCTTTGAGGTTTCCACTGATGTTAGAGTAGCTCTAAGGAAAGCCTGAGACTGAAGCCTAAACCTAAGGGGCAGATTTGAGACCTTGCAGATGGGAGAGAGCTGTAACATTATTCCTGGCCAAAAAACCCCTCAAATTTGCCTTTATACCTCCACCCCTCTGTTTATGCATGGAGGATGGCCCATTGGAGTAAGACAAACAAGCAGCTGTAGTTAATCCCACTGAGAGGAAGGACATACCTAGTACTGCATCCACATCCCAAATTCCTGTGCACCTTTGGAACTCTCTTGAACTCACATCTTCAACCTGCAGCAAGACACCACATCTGTTAATATCACCGTGGGCCATCCATCCTGTCAAAGGCAGGCAAGGATCTGAGACCTCAACAAATGCATTAAAACATGAACAAAGATTTTTTGGGGGGTCTCTGAAATGCCAGGACTTTTTCTGGCACAGCATGGGAAGAGGCGCAACAGAAGCCAATGGAATGGCTTAGGCAAGCAGGCATTTGTGTAATTCACAGAAACAGGAACCAGAATAAGACCAGAACAATGAATGGTCTCAGGATCTAATATTTATTGATAACTCCTGTTCAAAACATTCTCAAATCAACCTAATAGTATTTAGTCACCTATTCAAGTCCTCAGGTCATTTGGCTGTGAGAAGAAGAACTGAGATATTGTTAGTACACAGGCTTGCATAAGAGTCACAGCCTCATAATTTCTTCTACCATGAGATAAACACTGCATTTGCTTCTTGGTAGTCTACTTTTGTATGTGAAATTGCTTTGCATTAGCTTTACACACAAAATATACACTGACTTGTATCTATTAGAAGAAAAATAAACAAAAAGCCCGAACAAACCAAAACAAGCAAACAAAAACCCAAACAAAAACACAAGACCCAGAAGGAAGGGATACTTCTCAGTGCTGTAAGGGTTGCAGTCCCTGAAATTGTTCCCAAGTCAATATCCTGCAGGTGTATTCCACCAAGCAATACGTTTTCATGGTCACTTTTTAAGATCAAAAAACATGAGGGGCGTGGTTCAATGTTGGCAGAAGATGGACCATGAAAATGCATGTAGCAGCCTATCTCACAACATATCTGTGCGTAAATTAAGATGGGAAATTAAGAGTTATTTGAAGTCAAAAAGGGAGTTTGGTTCTCAAATGGCCCGAAAGCAAGGCTGCCACAACTCTGTGAAATGGGGCAGGTGATGCTCATGTCTATGACAGCAGGGGACAGCTTGGGACCCAGGAGCTCTATTTCACACGTGTTTTTGTATTTGTATATTTAGGCAAATGTTCTTCTTCATCTAATTTTTTTACATGTTTGGGTCTGTAAACAGGAAGCTAACTTTGCAAAACTGATGTCTTTACCAAATGGAGAAGTAGAGATAATATAGGATTTTGATCAGAAAGAAAAGTAGAAAAAGACCAAGAATTTACAGAGCCAATTATTTCTTTTATCAAGTCAGTTGAGTGTAACAGATTTTACGGCAAGATTTAGCAGTTTATATAGCAAAACTATTTAAAGAAATAGGTTTACTTATGACACAAAAACCTTCTCTAACAGTTTTCATTACATTAAAGTCAAGAAGAAAGTCCCAGAAATAGTTCACAGGGATAATTCTGGACTCTCTATGTGAAAAAAATTATAGTGCAAATTTGGTATTATGCAAGTTTTCCATTCTCATGAGAAACTATTCCTCGATGTCTCTGCACACACATTATTTACTTTGCGTTTCAAAGGACCTCAACCAAGGTAAGTGCCCCAGTGTTTCAAGACCACAACACGTTCATCATAAGAAATCGCCTCAGAGAAGTTACAGTAACCTGAGCTGCAGTGTCCTACTGCACACCCAAAACTGCCATTCTGAGATATAACTATAATAATGTAAGCATGAAATAGAGGCTGCTCCAGCCTCCAAACTAAAATGGACCAGAAGTTTTAACCGTATTTCCTGTAGCTGTGAGAATATGTAAATGCATAGGAGGACAGAAGGAAATTTTCCTTTTGCAGAATTAGTTTTCTGATTAAGAGTGGAGCTACTGCATAGGTAGATGTAAGCACAAATGTCAGTACTGAGCAGCCAGTGACTAACCTGTTGTTGCCGACAGAAAATGTACTTTCAGCTTGTACTGTTTTATTCTTGTAATGACCTATTCTAATTAGTTTTTAGCTCAATGCACTAGGAGCCATTTGCTAACTGGTATTTTAAATATTAATGCAGGAGTGTTTAAGATGTGTCCATTAAGGCTGGTAAAGTTGTGTTTGATTAACGGGCTTTTCATAAATGCACTGACACAAACTCTTTTTTTTTTTAATTAATTCAGCCTGCAAATGAACATCATCCATTTTGCTATCATATTTTATCAGTCTGTAAAGTGCATTCTCACTTCAATTTTCAGCCCTGAATACAGAACACTTTGTGAAAAATGACAGAATTTTAATGAGAAAGTGAACAACATGCCATCAACACCCTTTCGCCAGTAAAAATGGAAAAACACCAAGCTTTAAATCATGTTCCCTCCACACCTTTGGACATCTGCGATTCTGTCTGAGTCCTCAAAATCTGCTGTATCTATCACCAGGTGCAGCCTCTAAACGCTGAGGAGCTTTTTGCTTCATTGGTTGGCATGGCAACAGTTGTCAAATCATCCCTTGATAATGCTCTTTAATTGATTGTATAAATTATTTCTGAGATACGTGATTGCAAAACGATGCACTGAAGCTCTTAAGTACACTGATAGGAGTCTGTGCATTTAAAAACGCACTGCATTCGCTGACCCTAGCTGAGAACCTGACCCTCTTGCAAGCCTGAAATTCTTTAGATGAAGCATAAACATCAAGCATTGAGAAAAAGTTCAGAATGATGGCAAAGGTACAATGTATTCCAAATGCATGTTAGCAGTTATACCAGGAAAGGTGACTTACAAAAACATCAACAACAATCAAGCTGTTGTTACTCGTTTGCTTCTGCACAGAGAACTGAATGGTCAGGGACCACAGAGATGCTTTCTTATCCATTACACTCTGAACCATTTTAGATCACTAACTACTGGTGTAAACTCCAAGAGTAATGTTTCTCTGGCCAAAAGGAGACATTTGCAGTGGAAACGCCAATACTTGAGCTGGTTGTCTAGACTTTTATGGCCTGCAGAGAGAAAGATACATTTCTAAGACACATTAGTAAATATCTAAAGAAAATCAGACCAATTGCTACATTCAAAAGGCCAACTTTCCCTCTATTAGCTATAAAGGGCTCTTGGTGTGACTAGCTCGGATGGAGGTACCTGCATTCCAGATATCAGAAGTAAACTGGTATGATTAATTTTTTTCCTTCTGTCTTTTGCATTTTATATTTTTTTTCAGCTTGTTCCATGATTTATGATAACTGATAAACTCTTTTAAGTTCATGCTTAAAGTTATCTATTTTTTGCAACTCTGTTTCCATTATTGTAAAACATCTGAATGTTGAGATAAATATCCTATCTGAATAAAAATCGTGATTCCTAGATCAATAAGTATTCACTAAGATGAACACTGAGTTTCCCTTTGTGCTTGCAAAGAATTGTGGAGTTATTAATCTGGTTTTGTCTGTAAATTCCAATGTCACAAATACTAATAATTAATAGACTTTCATATCTGTGAACTGCAATTGGCCCTTAACATGTTGAACAAGCTTTAAATCCCAGCTAGCATTTCAACACATGGATGAACATAGATAATGATTTATAAAGATATGCAGGGCTTATCTCAGCTGTAAAGCACAACATTTCACTGACCCTCAGATAGAAATTTAGCCTCCTTATGAGGGACACCCTCTATCTCCATGAAGCAGGGAAGGAGGTGTCTTTTGGTAAGAAAAGGGTAATTAAAAAACCTAAAATGTTACTAACAGAATTTAAATGTCTTAGATTTAGATAGAAAAATGGGGTTTTCTTAGGCAATGCAAATTCCCACATCCACTGATACAGAAAAGAGGTCTTTGTGAAGATAAATAGCCACATATCTGTTGTATATTTATCTTTCTAAAATGTAGGTCATAAGCAGTGTCACACAGTATCATACGGAACTGGGTTCTCCTCATACCAATAGTCCTCTCACACTCATTATCTCTGTCTTAGTCCAGCATAAAGAGATAAAATATGTGCACAGACACATATATATTTCTCTTCATGTTGGTAATTGGAAAATGGCAGAGAAATGGTTCAGTCATCTGCTATCCAAAAACATACAAGGTATTCTGTACCCGTTGGGTGGAGGTCCTGGAGCGGGTCCAGAGGAGGGTAACAAAGATGTTTAAGGGACTGGAGCATCCCTCCTACAAGGACAGGCTGAGGGAGCTGGTCCTGTTCAGCCTTGAGAAGAGACAGCTGAGAGGGGATCCCATCAATGTTTATCAGTCTCTGAAGGGAGGCTGTCAGGAGGATGGAGCCAGGCTCTGCTCAGTGGTGCCAACAATAGTAGAAGATGAAATGGGGAAAAACTGATGCACAGAAGTTCCACCTGAACATGAGGAAGAACTTCTTTACTGTGCAGGTGACTGAGCACAGGAACAGATTGCCCAGCGAGGTTGTGTAGTCTCTATCTCTGGAGATACTCAAGAGCTGTCCGCATGCAATTCTGTGACGTGCCCTGGGAGACTGAGCAGAAGGGTTGGACCAGATGACCCACTGTGGTCCTTTCCAACCTGACCCGTTCTGTGATTCCATGATTCTGTGAATTTGTGTATATCTACCCATGTTGGAGTCCATTTGGTGGCTGCAGTGCAGGCACTCTCCAAGAGGCAAAAAGGAATGGAGGATTTTCCTTTTTGTTAAATTATCTATACAGTAACTCAGTAACTGAGATACATATAACTGGCTTGACTTGCATTTATCTTCTTCAACCTCATATTGAAGATCTTCAGGAACTGAATTGTGTTTTTTATTTTTACTGTCTTTGTAAATTCAGTTTTCATTTCCTAGATATTTGTCAGAAATATTGTAAATTCTTCAAAACTCACACATTGTTCACCATCTAACCAGAGAACAGATAAATATATATGTCAGACCTCATCAGTGAAAACTGTCACTGGTGCCTGTTTTCCCTCCCTTACATGCTACCAATACCTTATGCAGCTGATGATCAACAACTGCTGCTGCCTAATGAGCCTGAGTCCTCAGCACTGCCCCCTCAGATATGCCTGGTGTTGCAACACCTTTGAAAAATTAAAAACCAAACAAACTGGCTGCTTTATACCCAAAGAAAATGATTTTCTAGAAGGAAGGGTCTGTCCTGGAGGAAGGACCTTCTTAGCCTGAGTGCTTCTGCTGAACTAAGCGCAGGAATATTTCATGGCTGAGAGAGGAAGATATTGCAAAGGTGGGAAATCCCCACTGGGGCTCGCAGCTGAGAGCCAAACATCCTAAACTCCATCTGGCAGCAGCAGGCAGGCTGGGAAGATGCTACGAGCCCAGGGAGCACGTGCCTGCAACAAGTGACCCACTTAGTGTGCAGCCTGCTGTGTTGGTGCTGCTACTGTGCCATGGGATGGGGGAAGGATGGATGGATGGATCTCACCTAGGCTGCTGGGGCACCTGCTCATCTCCCTGGGGCAGCTGGCACTGGCTCTCCCAGCAACCCTGTCCTCCCGTCCTCAGAACTGGCTGTCCTCCATGTCCATCAACAACAGGAAGAAACGAGATTCAATTCAATCAAATGAGATTGTGTTAGGAATTAGAACCTTTTTTAACCCTCTCTGATGTGTTATATCTGGGGTTGAGTGATGAAGGTAGCATTACACCTCCAGCACTGGAAATCTCCCAAAACCTGTTAGAAAAGGTGGGCACCACTTCAGTATTACTGATCTTTGCCTTTTCAGGTTTCCTTGGCCCCTGGTTATAGCAAGTGTGAGCCCTTTCCAGTTTCAGACAGGATCTGTGCAGATTCTTGAAGCATGTATATGCACATACATATATATATATACATGCTTCAGCTGAAAAACTGTAGATCTCTTCATATAAGGGGGGATTTAACTCAGAAAAAAACCAAACTACTGTGAAGGCTGAAACAAGCTGGAATCAAATGCTGTAAGGGAGGCTCCCCTCCTCCATGTGAGTCCCTTAAAGATTTCTGGTTATTCTGAAACCGTATTTCCACTCCAGCATTTTGCCTTGCTTGGAGGCAGCTGTGAAATAGCAGCAGCTGATTAATGCCAGGTGTACATTCAAATCCACGCATCTGTATTTGTTGCTGCAAACTTAAGTAAACAATGACCAAATGTGGCTTTTCTAAGTGCAGTTTGAACTGTGTGTGCATACAGAAACTTAATCACTGTCAGCTGCTACGTGCAGCCTCAGAGGGCCCTAACCTCAGAGGAAAGCTCAAAGGAAAGTTCAAAAGGTATTAACCACTTGACATGTCTTGTGTTTTGGGAGATATTTTTGGATAACTGGAGAGTGATAACAATTTTTAGTCTCAGGTCTGCTTTTCCTTTCTGTAGAAGAAGACAGAAAAGAGGTTTTTTTCCCCCAAATTATCTCAGTTCATTGATTTTATGGCCTGTATCGCCATGCAACAAAGTTCGGGAAGGGCTGATTCACCTAAGGCTTGTCCTTTGTGTGTACTGAATGAGCAACACCAGGGAAATTCCTCTTACCACTTAAGACAGATTCACCTTTCATTGTCCCTGTGACTGGGGGCTCTGTGGTGAGTTGTTATAATACTTTGCTTTGATTGAGAGAAAACAGGGAAATAAACAAAGCTAGTTTCAGAAAACCAGGATCCAGTATTGGACAGCCTGTGACAAAGATGGTGAGGAAAGCTGGCCCTAACTGAAGTCAGTGCTGAAAACTCCGGTGATTTCAATGGGAGCAGCATTTTATCCAGTATTTTCTGTGAATGCTATATCCATCTTATCTTCAGGTCTTCAGACAACAATAATAATAATAATAATAAATGAAAAGCATCACCTATCTCAAAACTGCTGGCCTGGATATAAAATTTGTTTTCAAGCTATAAAAGCTATTTTTGATGCCTGAACAGGAAAAAATTGGGGAAGGGACTGAATATGTTGTGAACAAACACATGTGAAAAAGAGAGAGGAGGGAGGGAGTGGAAGTTACTTCTGAAGCTGTGCTGCTGGAGCATGCAGACTTGGCAAAACAAGTCACATATGTATGTCATCAGTAACTTGAAGTCTCTGAGTAACATGAAGTTGGAGCAGATGCTGACTTGAAATCTCATTTGTAGCAGGGTTAAATCATGTGTGGGTAATTATTAAATATTAAAAGCACAAGTCAAAAAGATTACCCAAAGAAGGAAAAAATGGAGTATTTCATAAAACTTCTTGATGAGGAGGTGCTGATGAATGAAGACAGGCATAGGGATGGATTTAAGCACCAGACTGAAACATTATCAATTTTGCATGCCAGGTGTTTTATAAAGGCTACAGAATTCCCACTGTATAACCCTTGTCTCAGGTACAGTCCTTTCCCATCCTTGGACTCTATCTTTTAAATCCCTCGCGGGGAAGGAAGAATATGAAAGCAGCACTTGGACTGGCAGAGTCTTGCTCCTGTTTAACCTCAATTGTCTGTCATTTGTGGACAGGAAGTAAAAATCCCTTAAGGCTTTTGGCGCTTTAAGCCCAGTGAAAACCCTTAAAACTGGGTTCTTAAGGGACAAGCCAGCTCTTAGACTACGATTACAGGAGGACAGTGGCACTGCAAAAAACATGGTGTTTCTAGAGAGTTTGGCAAAGGTCTTAGTGGAGAAGGGAGTGAGACTATCCAGACCTCCACTGTAACTGCTTAAATTGGAGCTAAGGCCACTTGCTTCCCCCAGGATGATTTCTGCCTTCCAGGACTGAGTCTTTATGTGAAGTTAAGAAAGATGGATGACATTTTACTATAAAACCTAGCAAACAAACACCCAAATACCTGAATTTTCAGAACTGTATGTCCAACCACAAAGACTTTAAGCATTTTTGAAGTAGGAAATTAGTCTATGAAGAGCTAGAGCAGAGCTAAATATTATTTCAAGACTTGCTATTTTAAACTGATATTTATTTTCTTAATCTGCCTCACTTTTATTCCTCATGGACCAGGTGTAAGCAGCAGTGCAAAGAAAGAGGAAAAAAATCCAGCTGTAAACCCCTGAACACTCTTCATTTATCGGCCCATGCCTATAATTCTTACGGTAGTCCCAACATTCCTATTAAAAAGTCTCAATGCACCTATAACTTTCCAATAACAGACCTTTTTGCGCAGTCTTGGCTTTCTGATTACATCTTGAAGTCCAAAGAAAGAGCTGAGCATGGTTCATAAGTTCATAGGGAAGTTCATATATTATGGATATGCTATTTTTTCAGAGATGGATTTTGGGATTTAATTTCATTTGTTGAATTGCAAGGGGACTCAAAACCTCAGATTATTATCCAAGCAGGGTATCAAATACTTGAATAATTTGCTGCTTGCAGAAAACCAAATATAGTGATACCAGCTAGCCAAAGATAAATTGCAATGTTTATCAAATGTTGGGGTTTTATTGTGGCAGCTACAGTGTTTCACAATTTACAGATTAGGATTCTCCTAATAGTACAGTAAAATTGAATTTGAGAACAACAGGATCTTATAATATCAAAGCCACTGGAGAACATTCTTCAACATAAGCTCTACTCTAAGAATTAATGTTTTAATTCTCTCCATAAAAATCACTGAAGGTAATATGCAAAATCAAAGAGAAGGGCAATTCTAGAAAAAAAGAAGCCCTAAGAGTTCCGAGCACAGAGGTGGGAGGAGGGACAGAGGGTGGGGCAATGCCTGTTTGCTTTGCTGCAGAGACGCTGAGAGCTCAGGTGACCAGGTGTGAAGGCTGCCACTCCCACTGATGTCCCAGCCGCTCCTGGCTGTCGGCCTCAGCACCTGGATCCATTTGCAGCTGCCCAACCTTCTCGGCCAAATTCTTGAAAAGACAAAGGTCACATTGTGCTCTCTGCTGTAAGTACACAGAGGCTGCTGCAGCCGCAGGAATGGAAATGAGAGCAGAAGCCAGCCAAAGCTGTTGCTATAAAATTGCAAACGGGCATTTGGAAAATAAATTCCCATCAGAAGGTTTCATGAAGGCTCTACTTCAGCTGATAGGTTGCCCAATCTGAGTATATAACCCCAGGCCTATGTCTTTTCTTGCTATTAGTTGTATATTAGTGTAACTCCATTAACGTGGCTGCATTATATCCAGATGCCCTTGGAGGAG
Source organism: Machaerirhynchus nigripectus (assembly GCA_013397975.1). Classification (NCBI taxonomy): domain Eukaryota; kingdom Metazoa; phylum Chordata; class Aves; order Passeriformes; family Dicruridae; genus Machaerirhynchus; species Machaerirhynchus nigripectus. Next base: position 477,628 of record VZRQ01006819.1, read on the forward strand.
AGAGAATGTCTTTGTTTATCTGGTACACCTGAGAGTAGCAATCCTTCAGCTCAGCGTGTCTGAGCAACGCTGAGGAGGAGACGGGACCTCCTCCTAAGCGAGGCAAACCCACCTCACTGCCCGAGCCAGAGCTCACTGCCAAGCCATGCTGTAGCAGTGCAGGCAAAAAAGGACCTTGTTTCACAGGATAAAGATGGGTACATGAAGATTCACTGGTCAGCAAAAAATTAAATTATTCATCTCTCTTAAGACATCTTTAAAGAAGTTGGCTAGATAATAAAATCTTTTGACCTAACCAGAAAAACTGTATTAAGAGTACATAAATATTTGTAGATATTCAAGGTAGAGAGAAAATTTCACCCTGACAGCTCATCTACAGTCATGAGAAATTTCTTTCAGAAGCCAAGAGGTGCAGTGTTATATCTGAGGGTGAAGGAGTGTTTACTTACTTTTCTTCTAAACTTTTGTTGGAACAAGATCATCCCTTTCACTCCCCTCAGAATCCAGTATAGTTGGCTATTTGAAAATTTTTCAGGTCTTTGGCTCCCCTGGACCTTTCTTGCTAGGACTGCTCCTTTAGCATTCTTATTGCTTGATTAGTTTCAGGAGCTGGGGTGGGACCTAGGAGCAGGATGCATAATTTTCATTTACAATTGTGTCATTCAGTGCAAATGGGCTGTCATTAGTGTTTTATTGTCTAGAGAGACCAGTGCAAGAGACCACCCTGAAGTCACTTCACATCTTACAAGACCACCCTAAGGTTGCCCAGTACATGTGATTCTGGTTTGCCTTTATGAGAAATATACTTTCATTAATATTTTTCTCCGACCCTTGAATAATTCCTCAAGACTGGTTTCATTGTACAGAAGCTGCTGAAGTATGGGAAAAAAAGAGACTTCATAGCTGCACTCTCTTTTGGTACATTATAACAGCAACATCTACAGGTGGAGCAGAATTACAAATTTGTTCCTGATGAAAGACCCTAATGTCAGTTTTCATCATTCTTTGTGTTTTCCATTTCACAGACATACATAAAATTATGTTTGTATCCATACATTTTACTTTTCCAATGGGAAATTATTGATAGTTGTAGATTTTATGCATGATATTGTTTTAAGTGCAGCTTTTTATTTTCTTTATTTGTTGGATGCGGGTTTAATAACAGGGTGGGAGGATAAGGAAACTCCTGATGTGCAAACAAATAATGTAATTCAGCTGGCCTACTCTATATCAAATATGAAACTTCTATGTTAAAATGGTAATGTTTGGTGTCTATGTGGATCCAAAAAGTACAGCTGGGTATGAAATGTTCACCATTCCATGTTTATTATTATGAATCATTCTTTGTTTCCACACAGTCCTTTTTTAAATGTTCATCATACATGCAAATACATAATGCATTTTTCCTTATTCAGCCTAACACAGATTCTGTGATCCCCTGTGAACAATCGGCCTGGGAAAGGCTTTGCTGTCTTAACTCATCGCATGCACTGCAGCTTTGTGCCTGTTTATTGTGCTCATTGTCCACACTCAGTGGAGCACTGAAATGTAGCAGTTTTTAGTCCTCATTTCTGAAGCACCAAATCCAAAGGTTTCCCAAGTAATCAAAAACACTCCAGACCATCCCCCCCCAGCATGTGAATAGCCTAGCAATCTCTAAATTAACACTTGGTTTGCACACAAGAAAAGCAATAACAGCTACTGCGAAATGGAGCAAGATGTTCCTTGCACACTTGCACACACAGAGCGTACCAAGTAGGTGCATCCTCCAGCTTCCTTTTGCATAGTGTCATTTTTAAGAATGCATAATCGGTATTCACCATTGTACTTTAAACTTGTAAGTCTTCTGTATTTCAATTAAGTGTAATCACCGTGTTCTGCCCATGTATACCCCTGTATGTGACAGTGTGACAACATGATTACAAAGGGGTGAGGAAGAGAATGGTAATGCAGCCTTTACATGACTATGAAATGAACTGCTGTAACGTAGAGTGGGGAGGTTCCTTTGCGACTGTCTGGGCAGGTTTATGCCTAGGAGACTGTTAAGGAGAAAGTTCAGCATCAGGCTTGAGTATGGCACAGCCCTTTACTATCAGATAAAGGAACTCACCTCATTCACCAGTGGTGGTGACATAAACATCCAGCGCAGCTGTGGGGTCCTGGACACCAAGGCTCAGAATAAACTGCAGGTCACTGACAATGTTCATGCCAGCCAATTATGTTTCCTCTTCCTCTTTAATTACTTTTCAGTTGAAGTGGGACCCATGATATTATCACTCTCTGCTCCTCTGATTCAAGCAGCCAACGTAGGGAGCATATATTGGGATCTCAAAAACATTCAGAAAGGTGACTGAAGAATGCTGCATGAAAGTACAATTTTTGAAAATTTGATATGGTCTTTGTTGGACATTTCCTTTCCTTATCTGCTTGTATTTTCACTTTCAAGTTGATAACACCCAGGCTGAGTTGAAACGGTGATATTTCTGCCATTCTCTTCTGAGTTCATTGTGACTTTTTATCATCAGCAGAAATAGAGGCAGACTGAATTAAACAGAAGCTGCAGAACTTGGAGCTTGTGATAACAATACAAATGGATTTTCTCTAACAGAGAAAAACAGCTGTCTCCATTATTTGAATGCTTCACCTTTCTCCATTCCATTAATTGGGTCTTTGATCACAAGCTGAGGTGGAGAGGCCCTGATAAGGAATAAGTTATTAGTAAAGTAGCCTAAAGGAATGAATTGGGCCTAGTACTTGCTGCAGAAGATGAGATAAACCCATAATGCCTGTGCATGTGAGTGGTAGAGAGTGATAGGGCCCTCAGACTGCCCTGAACTGCTTGCAAGAAGACTAATACTCTAGTGCTATGATAGCTAATGCAGGATATAAATTTAGCTCCCGGGAATGGAATAGGATAAAAATTCCATAAAGAGTTTTCTGTAAATGGCTTACACTTTTATATCAAACTGTGTCAGAGTATTCACAAAAAAAAAAATAATTCTTGATCTCACTGTATGTTGAACACAACTGGAGGCTTTCAGTATAAGAAGAGGGAAAAATTACTGTTACATTTTTTCACCAAGACATTAATAAGAGCACCCTTTGAAGTGCAGTAAAGCTAAATTGGAGGAATTACATTTGATTGAATCTAAGCCTGTTTATTTTTTATTTCTGCAGAGCAGACGTTGAGTGATTTGTAATACTTCATTGGAAATCTTCAGGAACTTGCTATCATGTAATCCATTTTTTGCTGAAGAATACAACCGCAGGGGACAAGGCCATATTGGTTTGTTGTTAATGTACTGGAAAGAGGTACTATGGAGAAAACAGTTAATATTAAATTACGAACACAAGGTTATCTTTCTGCTGCACATGCTCCACTGCCCTAGGCAGGGGTAATCTGTTAATAGCATTCAGCCAAAATGACACCATTAAGGAACTGAAGCTACACATCTTTTGCAAGCTGAATGATGTATAAAGCTGGTTTTCTATCATCCTAGATGCAATAAATTATCCATGCTGCTAAAAATTGATACAAGTCAGAAGTTTGATAAAACCGGCACCCCAACACAAATGGAAGTGCCGCTTGTCAGGAAAGGACACAGAGATGTGAGTGCTGCAGGCCCACCTTTTATTTGTGCCTCTCTTTCCTCTCTTCCGATTTTTTGTGTTTTAAGTGGCAATCCGGCACATTGCCTACAGTGGCATGTGAATGGTGGGAGACCAAACGTGGAAAGAGAAAGGCAGAAAACGTATAGCCTGTAAAGCAGTGCAGATGGGGAAACACTAAAGATGTACATCCCTGGTCTAGCTTGAATGAATCACTGCTTTTTACTGTCTGTTCTTCACTGCAGTTGCCTCTATGAATAAAAGCAAAGGCCAGGTTCAACAGCTTCTACTTAAGTGCAGCTATCTAAGAGCACTGGTCTGGATTTGTCCAGAACCATCCTGTGATTCATGAGGTCTCAATTCCTCACACTGAAACTGTTCCACGTTGTTATGTCATAATGAAAGCTTTTTATCATGGCAGAAAAGCCAAAACAGAGTGTTGGGAGTCCTTTTAACTGTAGGAATAAAAACAGGATAGTTTTTCTTACCAAAAATTAACTTCTTTGACTGCATGGATTTACTGTTGGCTTAGAAGGATTTACTCTGTCCAGAAGGACGCAAAATTAGATCCATGAAGGTCACAGTACCGCATCATATTTAAACTCTTAAATAGGATAAAAATGTGGTCCTTAAACCCTTTGCCCAGCTTCTTCTCATTCCTGGGAAGACTAAAGCCTCTATGAAGTCTGTGGTTTGTCATTGAATTTGCCTGAACTTCTCCCAAGAGTAGCTGGAGCTCTTGACCCTCAGTGGTACTGAGTAGCCACACATCTCACACACTTTCCTCCCTGTTCTGCTTCCACTGGATGTAGAAATGAGTCATCCTCAAGGGGTGCTCAGCAGATATGACTCTCAACCACCTTGGTGGAAGGGTTATTCCTTTTCTTCCCATTTGTTTAAGGCTTCAACTGAAAGCACAGAGGAGAGAGTTCAGCCTCAACATGAGCATCACTGATGATGTTCAGTGGTGGATAGCAACACACACCACCCCTCCTACTTTGCAGGAAGTAAAGAAAAGTTCAGTGGGCTGGTAAAAAAGCAAAAAGGAAGAGGTGGGGTATTTTTGGGTCTGCTAGAAAAGCACTTGTGTGAAAGGGAAAAGGACAGAGAAATCAGTGTTTCACTCACTGTGCCAAAAAGTAGTGTTTCAGCTTTTTTGTTCTTTGTCCTCTGTACTCTTTTTCTCCACTCAGTAATGACACCTGGCTTCCCCTAAGGTGGCATAGCCTGTTTGAAACTCTACTGTCTGTCCTAAAACAGTTTCTGCTGAAGGAGGAGAGAGTGGTTAGATAATGTGATGGACTGCATAGATGAGCTGTCTTCATTCTGCTGTCTGAAGGTGATGCCTTAGGTTTCAACTCTTATATTTTTTAAATCCTGTACTGCTTAGTGTGTAGCTCTTAAGTTTCTTGTAGCCTGTTAACTTCTGTTCTCTCATGCTAGTTAGACATAGCAAAGCCTCTCCAAGCTTGCTCTTCAAGGACACCCAGACTGTCCTAGGCTCAAAATGTGCAACCCAAAATCTTAGAAGGGGGGTAAGCTTGGGGAAATTACATCATTAACTGAAGCTTTGACTGGAGAATTAACCATGATATGCAAATGGACCACACTTATAAAAGTGTGAAGAACCCGTGACTCGAGGTCCATCTTGGGTGTAGTCTTTGGCCTGCCCAGGGTGTACCTTTGAAGGCCCTTCAAATAAATACCTGCCTTTATTCCTGTCTAGTCTCTGTTTTTCAGGTGGCCATCTCAGGCATCAAAGGTATAGACCAACCCTAGGGATCCACCCCTTTTAATAGGATTAATTTTCCACAAATATATATTTTTTCAATTTTACTAGAGCTTTTTAAGTAGACAGCTTTTAGGAGCAGAATCTCTGTGAGGGCCAAGCAAAAGCAACAATGCTAAGCTTTTGTCACTCCAATTTTTTCATGGTTCAAGGGTACCTGCATCCCAGTACAACACAGAAAAAAGGCCCTACATAAATATAAGTAAGATTTGTTTGGTTTCAGAGCAGTGCAATATGACTGCAGAAAAAAAATTCATCCTGTTGAGTTCCAGTTCTTCCCTGCTCCCTGTCTTGTGGCAAGATGCCTTATGGTACTCCAGCAACCTACCTCAGATAGCCTAGATATCTCCTCACACAGGAGATATATATGTATATATGAGTTTTCTATTGTTTCATTGTTTTTATTTGTAAAAGAAGTAACAAGAGTAATTATATCAATCCCAACTCATCATCAGAACTACCCCATGCCCAGCCATATCCATGTACCATGAAGCACACTGGCAGGATTACAATAGCCACAACAAGGAAAAAGCAGTTAGTACCAGATGGGAGGGATGAGTATTTTTAAAGGCAGCATGAAAGCTCTCAGATCGTTATTTGATACGTACTGATACTTGAAAGATTGAGAGCGGAATTATTACGGAATATTAAATCAAGATAAAACAGAAAAAGGGAAGGCCAGATGACTTTGAAAGAGCAAATAATATTTGTAAGAGAACAGTCTAAATGAGCCTCTGAAAACTCATTAAGGCCTAAATGCTGAATGATGAGATAAACTGAGCTCCTGAGTATGGGAGCATAGCTTCTTGTATACTCATTCAGACCCTTAGTTACATATTTATTGAAATTGTATAGGAAATTTATTTTAACTACCGAAAGCCAAATTTGATGTCTAATTTGTTTTGCTTTTTTTTTCATTTTGCATGAGTTTAAAACTGTCTCTTGCTTCAAATCCAGGGAAGATAATTTGATTTTCTTAAATGACATGATTACTGATGTAGTTTCTAAATCTCAGGCCAAACTGAAGAGATGATATATGATACATGAATGTAATTTAAGTCAGACCTCTAGAGAGGAACATGCTGTAGTCTCACTGTCATCTACAGCTACAGAAAGTAATTGAAAAAGTGCTATTAGAGTAAAATAGTATTCTTTTAATCTGCCTTGGTACAGGTGTAGGTGGCTGACAGTCCTTCTAATGAGTTGGTAAGGAAGTACCAAGTCTGATTAAAAATAGAACATTTCCCCACAAGAATTTCCATTGCTTTTCAGAAAAAGCAATTTTCCCTGTGAAAATCCCTGAGCAGGAAGAAAGGCAGAGACACAGAGCACCTGCCTGCAGTGTGGCACAACAGGCACCATTTCAGAGCCGGCATCACCCTTCCACCACCAGCCTCGGCCTTTGGTTCCCCTGGGGCGAGGAGTTACACCTTGGGACATCAAATGACCACAGGCAGCACAGGATCCCTGTGCATCTGGTGTTGCAGGAAGCATGGGGAGATTTGATCTTTCCTGAAGCACCGCAGCCTGGATGAGTCTCAGCAAACTTCACTGCTAGTGTTTGCTCTCTGTTCTTTCAGAAAGAGCAGAGTTATAGGCAATTTTTGCAGCCCTTGGCAAATTCAGTGATATGCAAAGTACTTTTCTCAAAGCTAAATGCCTGTTTTGTGACTTTGGGAATTTACAGGTGGAATGCATCTGAGGGGTCTACTTCATCCATAAATAATCCCACAACAACAAAGAGAAATGCACTATCAGCAAAGGTCTGTTTCTTCTCTCAGGGCAGGGCTGGTCCTTTGAGTGTGCTCCTCAGACCAGCAGAGCAATTGGGGCTTGTGTGGGTTTAAACTAAGGAGTCTACCCTACAACCCAGGGATTTCCTTTTCACATGAGACTTGTGAGCATGAAAAGAAATTTGCCTCATCCTATAGTTATAATGAAATGTTCTTTTATCTAATTACTCATTCAAGTCACTACTGATATTATTGAACTGTGGGTAAAATACACAGTAGTCAAAACTAAAAGAAGACAAACGGGCCTTAATAAAAGAATATACATTTTGCACCTTATTGAGCTGCACAGCAAATGTTATACTAACTGGTTTCTCTTAAGACAGCATCTGTGTGCTGTTGTTAATGGGATAAACATTACAGATTACACGTGTTTTCCTGTCATTGATAAAATCTGATATAAACTGGAGTGTCTGACTTTTCAGTGAGATCAAAATTACAGGATCTAAGAGATTCAGAAATGCTAAGGGAAGCACTCTTTTTGACCACGGATCTCTATAAAAGAGCAGGAAGCAGGAGCAAGGACCTGAACAGTCAGTTCACGGAAATCTGAAAACAGTCTGTTAAAGGGAAATACTTGGGCAGGAATAAAAGGAACCTATGGATCAGCATCCAGCTGCATTACGGGTGTCACAGCAGGATTTTACCTTGTCTTTCCAACAGACTCTCTTCAAGGGACAAAGATTGTGGGGGTTGTAAGTGAAAAAGCCAGTCAAAAATTTTTTTTGCCAGTGGTTCAGAGCCTGACATGCAAACATTTACAGTGGAATTTGATACAGGAGCTGATACTGTTTGAACACCTTTTCCATGCTTTGTCAGACACCAATCAAGTTTGTGGATGACCTCAAACTGGGCGAGAGTTAACAACACACTGAGGCAGTGGGTGATGGGGAACCCAGCTGCAACAAAGCCAAAGGCAAAGCCATCTTCCCAGGATGGAAAAACCCCATGCAGCACTCCACTTTGGCTGATGCATGGTTAGGCATCAGCTTTGCAGAGAAAGATCTGCTGGTCTTGGTGGGGCAGCAGGTTGAATATTAAGTCAGCAATGAGGCCTTGAGGCAGGGGCATCCAGGGCTGCATTAGTCCTTTCTGGTGCCAGAGGAATGATTGTTCTCCTCTGCTCAACACTTCCAAGAAGCACTGTGGCAGTTTCGAACTTCTTAGTCCAAGAATCGTCAGTAAGTTGAACTGAGTCAAGCAGAGTGCCACTAAGATGTCCGGGGGCTGGAGCACACGGTGTATGAGGAGGAGAGAATGAGGATTTGTTTGGTCTAGGGAAGACAAGGAGAAGGATGGATCTAATTATCATCTTCCACCACCTAATGGGTGTTTACAGAGAGGATGAAGCCAGACTTTTCTCAGGGGTGCACAGTGAAAGGCAGGAAGCAACAGTTGCACTTTTTGGCAGAGAAATTACATCTGTGTATTAAAAAAAACAAAACAAAAAACAAAACAACAACAAAACCTTTCCATTGTAACAGTGGTTAAGCAAAGCAACAGGCTGTCTAGAGAGATGGTGGAGATGTCCTTGGAGATTTTCAAAATTGACAGGAAAGTATCCCAAGCAACCTGACCCAACTTTGATGTCAGTCCTCCTTTGAGGAGATGGGACAAAGTAACCTTCAGAAGTCTCTTCCAACCTGAATTGAACTGTGATTCACTACCAATTTTTTAAATGCTTCTCTTTGAAGTGTGCAGAAATATCTTCTATGGAGAACAAGCTCTTTATCTCTAATTTTAACCATCTGAAAAATAGATTGGGGAATTTGAAGAATGTGAAGTTAAATCACAATGTGATCTACAGAGCATGGTGTTTGCTTCTGGTTAAGTCGGTGATAGCCAGAAATCATTAGACAGGTTGGTGTTGCTGTCATTTTGACAGGTGATCAAAGAAGGAAAAGAATAAACTATTACCTTGCTCCCAGTTTGTTTAAAGACACAAAGAAATGATGGAGTGACCAGACTGGGATGTATTAAATTTGTTTTCAAAAACACTGGATTTTTGTTATAGGCATTTCAGGACAAAAATTTCAAAACATGTAATTACCACTTTAATGAGGAAAATCTGTGTACAAAACCAGCTTTTGGACACAAATCACAGTATTTGTGCCTCTAAGTAACCAGTTGCTAATGTAAATCAGGTGCTCAGAGGAAGAAGTGTTTCGAGTCATTTATTGTGGAAGGCAAATTTTGTGGATTCAAAATGTCTCCCCACAAATCTCTTTGGAAAATCAGTCCTCACATTAAATGCAACTTCTTATGCTTTGTGGCCTGTGCAATTATATGTATCCTACTGTGTCAGTAAAATAACTTCTTTAATTACCCTTATACCACTCCCACTTCCCAAAATGACATTCAAAAATACAGGTGTGCAAAAATCATTAAGAGGAATAATGTTTGTATTACCCTTGAAATGGCTGCTTTAAGTTTTATTCTCAGTACATCAATCCACATGAGAACTTTGCAGATGTTAAAAACACATCCACTCTATAAATTAATCTATGCCACTTGAGGGAATTGAAGGAAAGAAAAGAAATTCATATAATTCAGTGTAATGAATTCAGATATGTGGCTTTACCACCAGCTTCATTTTCATTTTAAGTGTAGAAACTGGCAATCAAAGTTAGCACAAAAGTGATAGTCTTTTTATAAATGCACATGCTTCACTGTTGGATGCTTCTTGGCTGATAAGCCTGGCTTCTCAAGAGTATTTTCAGAGAGAACCAAAAGGCAATGCTGAATAGTTCAGATGCAAAAACTGAATAGGAAATGATGCTTCAGGCAAACAAAAGCCTCAGCAATGCTTATTAATTGATTATAAATAATTTTATCTTAGAATAAAGGAAATGATTCTACTAGCAGTTTTAAGAAGGCGAGCCGCAGAGCAAGGGAAGGGGCGGATGAGAACGGAAGGATACATTGAATATGAGCACCTTTACGCCGTCTGTGAAAACGTAAATTGCAGTAGCTAAGCTGTGCACAGGAAGACCTTCACGAAGCAGTGTGAAGGTTTTTTTTAAGTGAGAAAAGTTATCAAATCTAATTATTCTTTTAGTGACCCCCACAAACCTCTCTTCATTCATGCATGGATTACTGGGGAAGCATTTGAGAAAGGACACATCTAATAACCTTTCATCTCTAACTGTTCTGGAAGTCTTTAGGTCTCTTCAACCCTGCTGACAGGGACTGAAAATAGATGTTTAACTGGGCCCAAAATTGTTCCAGCTCAGTTTGAGTTCCCATCACAAAAAATTTTAGCAGAGTAACTCAGATTTGCTTCCAGTGGGAGACAAAAATCGTGGTTCAGTATTGTGTTCTGTTCTGCCACTGGATTTCTGCACAACTTCATGCTTCTCGGCTTGGGTGGATGGGTCAGTGATTGATCTCTGCAAGAAGACGGGGTGGCACCCTGCTAATGTGACACACAGCAGTGCCACAGCATTTGTAGGGTGTCACAGCTGATCACAGAGGCAGCAGTGGGAGCAGCTGTTTGCCAGTATTCAAAAGAACAGAAAATCTGTGGCCACCTCCAGAGGTTACCATGTCCTACCTCCTGCTCACAGCAGCTGGCATCATGGCTGCATGTGGTTGCCAAGGGCCTTGTTCAGTCATAGTCTAACTTCTCCAGTAACAGGGATTTCACAGACTTCCTGGGCAGCCAGTCCATATTCACCTTCTCTCTAACCCTCTCTATTTGAAGAATTTCCCAATTCTGAGATGGTAAATGGAGCCTCAGTACCACACAGTCCTGTGTAGAGGAGGTTCTTCTACCCAGATTGGGACACACTAATTCATCCAGGACTTCAAAAGGTTTTATTTCAACAGATATTTATACCAAGTAATAGAAACTATTGATGATCCTGTGATCACATCATCCCATTTACTCAGCACTATGACGGCTAAAGATCTGGATTGTTAGGTCAGGGATTCTGGACCCGCGTATTTTATAGGCATTCCAAATCTGAAGTAATATGTGGAGATGTGGAGTCAGGATAATTCAGCATTCTATATGTTCTAATTTTTTCTTCATATCCTATCTGAGAATGTACCTCAGAAATTGTAGACTGGACTCTGAGGACTAATTTTGAGCACCTGGTGACTGGACATCTGTGGACATTGTATGTGCACTCATATGTTGACATAGACAGCAGAACAAACTTCAAAGTAAAAAGGAGCAATCCATGAGAGAAGATGTTTGGAACTGTGAGCACAACGTCCATAGGTGGGTACACATCTCTATGAAGTTCACAGTTAAGGAAGGTGATCTGAAAGGTGCAATCAAGTGCCTATTCTGGACCTGGAGATGTCTGCCCAAAAGCCTCCATAAGAATTTCAAACCCTTGGGTAAAAAAAAAACCAAAACATTTAGAAAGGTGGTAGATTAAACTGTGAGGAAATAGATATTTGGGAAAATAATCCATTTTTTTTTTTCTGATGGTTTCAAAGAGTGAAAAGCTATGCTGAGACTGGTAGTGGAGAACTGCCAAGCTTATATCAGTTGAAATGGCAAAAGAGATTAGGAAAAAGAGTACTGCCATTCTGAGTAAATCGTGTCCTGCATGGCAGCTGACTACTGATCCCCTTAAGGTCATCATCAAAAGGAAATTAAAAAAAAAAAAAGATCATGAGAGAAGTTTAAGGAAGACACTCCAATAGACACACTTTGGAGAAATACTCCCATGACAGCAATTTGTGTTTGCACATCCAGCCTTAGTCCCACATATCATCCAAAATCACTGCTAAAACTCATGAACATGGGTACTGCTTTATACAGTAACAAGGAATGCATTGACCATTATTCACCAGAAAAATGTGTTACCAGACTCTCTCTTGAGAATGAGTTTTTGTTGAGGGAACATACCTATTATGAATGTTTGAAAATCCGAGAGTCTATTTTAGTTAAGCCCAAACAGGCTTTGATTAAAGGAATGCCACAAATACTAGGACTGTCACATTAGAACTAACATGGTCACAGTGGTCACCTCTGGGATATTTTATCTTCATTCTCCTCCTCAGTTCCTTCTTTGCTGCATATATGATGCCTTTTCTTTGTATAATAACTTGAGGTACCAGACAGACAACAGAAAAATTGCCTACAGCTTCAGCAGGGAAAGAGAGTGATAAATCCTTCAGGTTATTATAGATGAGCCCAAAGTTGTCATTTTCCTATCCTGCAAGATTTATCAATTTCCATGCTGTTCCTTATTCTTCATTAATAGCATAATGTAGACTAGTTTATCTTTAGCCCATGTCCTTTTTTTATTTCATACTTTAAATCACAGAGCTGTGATAAAGAGTCATCAAAATCATTGTTGCACCATATTTATACACACTACAGTGATTCAGTCTTTTGTTAACTCATGAATGATGCTTTTCTGTAAGTACTTGTATTTTTCCTCATTTGTCATCATGGTTCTGCCATTTGTACTAACTTTTCATTGTCTTCTTTTTTTTTTTTTTGTCCAGAGAATGACATTTCTTGTATCCCATAAATATTTTAAATAATATTTTCAAAACACTCATGAAAATAATAAAAATATTAACAGAGTGCTATTTTTGACTTGCTTAAATACATAATGCATTATCATGTTATACCTTTCACTTGACTATTACAAATCACTTCAGAAGCATAATTTGATTCAGTCTCAAAATGCTTGTTGAAGGAAGAAAATAAAAATATCCCTACTTTATAAGAAGAGCAAATTGTAAAAGTCACCCTGATGTGACCTAGCCAGCAGCTGGGTTCAGGGAAAGGACACACAATCCTACACTCTGCATTCTCTGCATTGCAGATAGACTAGTAGCTGCTGTTCCTCTCTATGTTCATTATTGTTGTCTCCTTAGGAATACAGTTTTTTTAACAATAAACCTTGGAAGCTGGGAGGTATTGGATCCTCCTAATCTGGTTATTGTCTTGTCTTTGAAAGCTCTCTCAAAAACACAGAGAACTTTAAAGATCCAATTCAGAAGCTGGTTTTATCACAGGGGACCAATTCAAGTTTGCTAATTATGGAAAAGTATCTGTTTTCTGGGTGATCTATGCCATCTAGATGGCAGCTATCTGTTCAAACTCATCTCCTGGACTCAGTCTGCATCAGTATATTCAATTCTTCACATTCATAAATCAATTTCCTTAGTATTAACTTTGAATTGTACTTTTAATTGATAATTTAATGAGAGACCAGTACTACCCACAGACCTGAGAGGCTTTCCAACAAGAATGTATGATTGTGAACAATTGCTTCTTAGCTAAGAAGAAGGCCTGACCACTGCAGGTAAGATCCAAAATCATTACAGTCAAATACTTTATTTTGGGGACAGCCTTAACAAAGATACCTCAAAGAAACTATAAAACCCACAATAATGACTTAAACTCTGACATGCAAGGTGTAGTATCTGCTCCAAGATGTAAGAAAAATTTTGCAATGACTCCCAAAAGCCAACTTCTTTTCCACAGCAACTACATTTTTAGCATAAAAGTTTCTTTTGGCAAAACTTTGGCAACAGTTCCTTGAAGCCAAATATGCACAAGATAGAAAAAATTAGCTTTTATTGCTTTTGAATTTCATACCTTTAAATATCACTGAGATACCTTTAAATGTCATTGGTCTTGTGCAGAACTTGGAGGGAGATACAGAAATGTGAAATGAAAAGGAACTTTCAGAGCCAACATATGATATTTTCCACAAACTCATCAAAGTTCATAATAAACCTTGTTAGGTTATTTCCCTTTTTCTCATTCTTTCCTACTCCAGCTACTCCCATCTGAAGATGGATCCAGGATCTCAGGGAACTGAAAACCTGTCCTTGAAATTTCCGTATCAGGCCACGTATTCAATCTTCTCTATACTCTTAATTAAATCCTATTTTTAATTCATCATAGCTTATCTGTCTTCTTTTGTGAACTTCCAAATATTTCTAGTATCACCCTGAGACAATGCAAGGGAGTGATGTGTCACAGATAAACTGATTCCAAAGTGTAAACAAGTATAGAAGTCACTCATAAACTAACTTTGGGGGGATTTGATAGATATTATTTCCAAGTGCTCAAGCCCGTGTGTACACACACACACACACACACACACACACACACACAGACAGACACACATTTTTTGCCTGATATAAGCTCCTTCTGTATTGGAGCAGAGGCAATTAGACTGCTTTGTTAAGATGCACGATATCTCAGTCGACATTTTACCCCAGGGGAGAATTTTTGCCTTTTGTATTATATGTCTTTAGATTCTAGGCTTATGAAACTCAAGTCCACTGAGAATAGTATAGATTTTAAGTGTCAAACCCTGAGTCAGGTTGTGTCATTGATTTTTAAGTAGGACTCCACATTAAAATCAATTTTTCAGAGGAAAAAAAATGAAAACATCAATAATAACATCTCAATTCTCTTCTTAAAGAAGCAAGTCATAAAATTAGCAGGAAGGCCATTAAGGTGTTTTTTGAATGCAGATACATTTCTATACAGGGAGGGGCCTTAACTTTGTCTTTACCTGAGAAAATATGCAAAGGTCATTAGAATGAGACTAGATGAAACAGGTAATGTTTTGATAATAAAGCAAAAATATCAGAAGACTGGAAGACTAAATGGCATAAATCAGGCATCATTTAGAACTGATTTTTAGCAATTAAATTGCTACAACTTGTAAAAAGGCTATAGAGTAAAAAAAATTAATTCTAATAGATTTCTTACAAATACAGAGGTCAGCCATAACTGCGCAGAAGGGTATGGCATGACATTAAGCATGTTAAAAAGATATCAGACATTTCAGAATCCCTCTTTCAAGGTACTAAAAAAAAAAAAAAAAGAAGAGGGTGCTTAAGACTTCTGAAAATTTAACATCTTTATGAAACAAACTTGCCACTGTAATTATAACGGATTATTTCAGTAAAATAGAGAGTGTTTTAAGTATGATGTCATGCACAAGCCTGATAAAAGGTTGCTGGAGCCTTTGAGCGATCCAGTGTAGCTCCTATGAATTTAGAAGAATTAGTTAACTGAAGCATTAAGAAATAGCTTCAGACACCCAAATCACTAAAGGCTGCCCCCCTCAAAACACATTATGTAAGACTTTTACAGAGTACCCATGGACATTCTTCAGTGACAGTTCAGAATTAAGGAAATATTATTCTTTCGCATCAAAAAGCAAAGTTAAGTAAAAATTATTATGAAACTCCATCTGCTAAGTCATGGGTGGTGTCCATGCTCTCTGTTTGGAGGAAAGTAAATATACATCTTTATATACATCTATACATCAAGGAAAATTTAATTGCAGTTTAAATTTGTATTTGTGGACTTACTGGTAACTCATTGTCTGCTATCTTCACCAAAACAATTAAATCATTTTTGTAGCTTTGTTAAATATGCTAGAGTAAGTCTACTAAGATTTCTTTCTTTTTCTGGAAGATCCATTTTATAAAGATATGTCCCAAATAAGAATTTTTAACACACCTGTAGTAATTTGCTTCTCATGTTATCTCACAATTATTAGACCTTTGAAGAGTAACTTGAAAAGTGTAAGCAAATCTTACATGACATCTCAAACATCTATTTCCTATCTGAAACTAAAATTCTTTTTACACTGTGAAGAGAAAAGCAATACACTCAAGAAAAGTAAAGAAAAACAGCAGATATTTATCATCTGGTAAAAAAAAAAGGAAAATTTAATATGAAACTAGGAGTTGAATAAAAATATATTATTGTAATAGCAATTCTTCAAAAAAAGTCCCAATACAAATAAATTTTAAAAATAGTAAAATTTAATGTACTTGTATTATTTTAACTTTTTAACTAATGAATGAATGAATGAATGAATGAATGAAAGAAATCTTTCCTAAGAACTGATTTTACAAAAAAGCAGCATGTATTTCAGTATGTGAGCAGTTGCATGCCATTCTATATTACAGCTCACAGGAGTAATATTAGATATAGAAGCAATGAATTTGATCTCATATAAATTTCAGTCATTTCATAATGAGTACAGGGCCTAAATTATACATTTTAAAGTTTTGTGTCTCTCTGGGGGGTTAGCTGCATTGAATAAGACTATTTCACTTTCATCTGCAATTGCCTTCAAATACACATGCAGTTTTAACATTATAATTGCAAATTATTTGCCTAATTATTTATGTACTTATATCCTGAAGTTACGACAAATTTATTTTTGAAAGGCAGTATCTTTTTCTTCCAGCTGTTTTTTGACCCAAAGTTCTTTTTT
>VZRQ01006819.1:494072-509913 GCA_013397975.1 Machaerirhynchus nigripectus
TTTTTTTTTTTTCTCCTGTGCTGTTGGCAGTGGACAGAATAAAGAGAATTAATCTCAATGGCTTCACACTTGAGAAACCCATTCCACATTGTATCATCATTCTCCTGAGTCCAAGGATGATCTGGACAAATATGTAGCTTCAAGTTGTTCAAAGCCCATTTGGCAGTTCCTTACTTTTAAGATTAAATTTAAACTTGTGCAATTCTAAGTGCAGGCAGGCTTTGTCTCTTGATGCTAAATCTGCTCAATCAGGTTTTCAAGTATGAATTTAAGGACTTTGCATAAGGAGTTGTTCTCAATATGTTTGTCTACAAGACTTAAGAACTAAGAATAACTGCACAGAAAAACAGTACTAGCTGGAATTTAGATGAAAACCTAAGCCAGGTAGACATTAAGCACTTCAGAAAACAAGGTGCATTTGGCTGAACCATACTGGTGAGCAGAGCCAGGGCCAGCTCTGACAGCTGTGATTTCCAGTACCACAGCACAAAAGGACCTGGGAAAATAAATCATTTTCTATGCCATCAGGCCCAATAAAGACAATTTAACTCTTTTTCTCAGCTTCTAACATGAAGCTTCCACATGATCTTCCAATTCACTAATCAGATGTACAGACTGACCCAGAGCAGTTGGTGAGCTTGGTTCATCTGAACAGTGCGGATTTTAACACAGCCTAATGCATCTAGGGCCGCAAAATGAAGCAAAAGATCACGTGTGTCCTGCTGCCATTAAGCAAAGCTGAATTATACTGTTCCACTTCTAAGGCATTCTTCCTGATGTGTTTGTCAGTTATGCCAGGGGCACTCAGATCACAGCCTCGCTACAACAGAAAGATATAACTGGGGGATATGAACTGAACATCTCTGCTCTATTTAAGGCACGGTTTCTAGTCTGCAGTATACTACAAGTGGTAATAATTACTAGAGAATGCATAACAATAAAAAGGCCCTATCTTTTAAGCCATAAACCAAGGAGAAAGAGTTATAGTTTAATTAATTTTCCTTTCTTTTAGGAAACCAAATAAGAGCCCATCCCACACTTTAGGGCTCCTCAACAATAGTTCAGTTTTCATAATGAAGTAAAACAATGGACAGCTCGTCATTCTCCAAAAATAAATGCACAAACAAACACAGTAATGAAATAAAGCCCCTTCACAGCAGGAAGAAATCTTAAAGTTAGGCTTTCAGCTTAACTCTGTATCTCCTGTTTTCTGAGTGCTGGAGTTCTCTGCTTTTCAGTGAATGCATGCAAACTGCTGCGTTAGACAAACAAGAGTGGGGTAGAGTCAACATCCACCACAACTCCTTTTCTCTGAGAGTTTTGAGAGGGAATGACTCAGGACTGCAGAATCTGCATGAAGGAAATATAATCTTATGGAGGGGATGAGTCAAACCACCAGAACTTTCTGGAAAATATCTGGTAGTTTTTATGCATTATTAGTGGGTTTCAAGATTTTTCAAAAGAAAAATTTAAGCAAGAAAGTTAGCATTGCAAATTGCCAAAAGGAAGCTCTATTTGATTAATTGCAGCTGTGAGAGGAAGATCCCAATTTTCTCTTCATGGACCATATTGAGAAAGCTAGAGAAATTCTGGCCGTGTTGATCTCACAGAGGCAAAACTGTTGTACTTTTCCACATGCCCAGGTGAAGGAAGAGGGAAAATGCACCAAACAAAGGTGGTAATTATTTCAGGAAAGAAAATATTTTTAAAGGGTGGGAAACATATGGGGTACTAACTATAACTGAGTTTCCAGAATACAAAAGAAACCCATGATAATATAAAATAAAACTTTAGATAAAGAGAAAATAGAGCTGAAGATAAAGAGGAAAAAGCAAAGGGCAAAAATATAAGTATCACAGAGAATAATTTTGAGATTTGGTCACTTGTAAAAAATACAGACCAAAGAAGAGGCTAAAGATCAAGTGTTGATTCACATGTAAATTCGCCCAAGAAAAACCCTGCCAAGGAGTTGTTTGTGTGAAGTAGGAAACTGTCATGTTGTTTCCATACTTTCTTCCATTCCCCAAAAACCTCATTGCTATAGGATACAAGTACCAAGTACAAGATTTTCCATACAACTACTACTGGCAAGACAGATATATAAGGCAGACAGGATGAATCACCCTTGGACATGCTTTGCTCTCTTCTCTCATTATAACAAGGGGCTAGATAAGTGTGTTAGACTAAATGTTAAAGATGGCTAAAACTGAGATAAATCCAAACTAATTGGAAAGGAACAGAAATAATGTTAAGTCTTACAAGCAACCCTAATATACGTTAAGCAAATTTGTTATGGGGCATGTGGTGTCATGTAATGGCAGAATGTCTCACGTTTGTTGGAGCGTAAAACAGGCATGAAGTCCAAGATCTAAAACCACATATCTTCTACAGAAACATGTAAGCAGAGCAGCATAAAACCTTGAAGTATCCAACTGTATCCTCCTTCCTTCTTCCACTTTCCACCTCCAAAGCTGTCTCCTCTAGTGTTTGCTAGTTCTTTTATTGTTATTTTCCCGACTCATCACAGCGATCAACTGACTCAGAATTACCATTAATCACTATTTAAGAGCAGTACAGTGGTTTTTAACCTAGAGTAAATGGGAATGTTGTAAAGGAGACTACACACGATCATTTTCCACTTCTCTTTTCTTTTTCTTTTCTTTTCTTTTCTTTCTTTTCTTTTCTTTTCTTTCTTTTCTTTTCTTTTCTTTCTTTTCTTTTCTTTTCTTTCTTTTCTTTTCTTTTCTTTCTTTTCTTTTCTTTTCTTTCTTTTCTTTTCTTTTCTTTCTTTTCTTTTCTTTTCTTTCTTTTCTTTTCTTTTCTTTCTTTTCTTTTCTTTTCTTTCTTTTCTTTTCTTTTCTTTCTTTTCTTTTCTTTTCTTTCTTTTCTTTTCTTTTCTTTCTTTTCTTTTCTTTTCTTTCTTTTCTTTTCTTTTCTTTCTTTTCTTTTCTTTTCTTTTTTCTTTTCCTTTTCTTTTTTCTCTTCTCTTCTCTTCTCTCTACCCTCCTCTTAGAAATATGTCTCTTCTCCTCTCCACAAGGAGAAAAGCTGACAAGAGAATTGCCTCCAGAGAGAAAAGAAAGATATGTGTCAGTGACACAATCTTCTCAAGTATAGCTACTGTGTCTTGAGAGGGCAGGAAGAACTTGACCTGAAGCTAAGCATTTATCACCTTCTGGTCCAGCTGCATCCTTCCATTCCCTGAAGTGACTTACTAATCAGAGAACTAGATACTCTAAATATAATAGCAAGTATTACTTTGTAGTTCCTTTTCTTCATGCTCTCTGCTTCCAAAGAAAGGGAGTTGCTACCCAGAGCTTCTTCAGGTCACAGAGGTACAGCATCTTTATCTTTTATCTCTGTTTATTGCCAAAGCAGTAGGTGAACATTCAAGAGACGTACTGTTTGACATTATTCACTTGGGGGAATCTCCCGTTGAATGTTTTTTGATCTTTACCAGCTGCTCTTCAGAGAAGATCCTTTCTTTTTCTGTATTGTTGACAAGACACAGTGCTGGCTTTAGTGACCATGTTCTTTGTCCTGTGACTGTAATATTCCTTTGCTGAAATTACTTCAGAAGCTCCTTAGGTAATAGAAATGAGATGTTTATTTTTCTACTTATGCCTCTCATTTATTTCCTTTTCTTCACAGCTCTGTTCCTTCCTGTTCTTACTTGTTAAGTTGCAAACCCTTCATTCTCTCTTGAGTCCCAGCTGTCTCTAAAAGTCTAATTCATACTTCACAGACTGAAACTCATCCTTACCCCCACTCATGTTCAGGCTCTTTAGAAGAAAGTGAACTTCCTGTGGTATAAGCCACATGGAAAGGGTTAGAGCCAAACAATATTTATGCAAGCATGTTGTTGCTTTGACAGAGCCATGGGGTGAAAACTGTTAGGGGCCTTTCTGTTTAAAGACTCACAGGACTTTGTGAAGGAGAACACAGGAATCTGTGGACTCACAATGCTGTGAGGCATTTGGAGCCAAAGCTCAAGGGTGGTCTTTGGAAACTTCACAAAAAAAAGACGGTTTTCTGTTTCCCCTCATTTTTTGCCCCATCTGCAGTAAGTCCCTGAGTAGCATGTTTTGATCAAATGGGCAACAGCAGGGATAAGATCAGGAATTCAGGCAGGCACAGGGCTGAGGAGGGGAGATGTGTACTCACAACACGGGGAGAAAAGGCTGACAGAAAGTTTGGCCAAGAACAAACCTCATCAGAAAGCTAGAGCTGTGAGAACTGTAGACAAAAAAAGAATTTGGAAGGAAGTCAAGTGAAACAAAGTTTAGACAGTGAATTGGGACTTCAACACTAAAACTCTGACATCTTTGCTGAGAAAGAGAGTTAAAATTATGAACAAGATAGGGAGGAAGGATGAGTTGGGCGAGTCTGCCTTTATGT
The DNA here is from genome assembly GCA_013397975.1 of Machaerirhynchus nigripectus. Lineage (NCBI taxonomy): Eukaryota > Metazoa > Chordata > Aves > Passeriformes > Dicruridae > Machaerirhynchus > Machaerirhynchus nigripectus. The sequence goes on from VZRQ01006819.1 coordinate 498,471, forward strand.
CTCTAATCTCTATTGGCTGCTCAAGTTATGTCTTCCACTATCCTAGAAGATATTTGCATCAGAGACACTGAAATACTTCTCAGGGAGAAGAATTAAAACTATACATTTTTTTGAGAATTGTGGATCACTGTCTCACAAAGAGATCAGGGTGGTTTCTAGACAAGCTTTCATTCTCATATTTATATGGTTAATTGTTGTATTCAAAGAGTCATTAAAATTTCCCTAATTTTCTTCCCTTTTTTTTCCAATAAACTCTATGGTTTTTGATCCCCAGTTCATCCCATTATCACTAGCCTGTTCTAATTATCTTCCTTACTGCCTAAATTACCATACATGCATTCTTTTTCCCCTCTAGGACTTAGCCTCTCTTACTTTGATCTGCTAATTGGCTTTTTAATCATCTCACTTTGTTTTCTTTTCTTTTTGGTACTTGAAAAGGAATTATTGACTGTAATGACCTGAAAGGTACCAGTTTGATAACACTGGCTCCTGAGACCTTAGAGTCAGCCCCAGATATGCTGATTCCAAGGCAGCCAGTGCAGCTGCATAGCCAAAAGACAGAGCATCTTTACATCTGGGAGTGTGATTTAGGCTCCATCTCCAGGGTGTTTCTTGTTTTACCCTGGAACCCTTGTAATTTAAATGTCTGTCTGCAGACATTTGGACTGAGACTGTCAGTTCACCAAACCTCTGCACACTTTTTGATAGCTACTCCCTGGACATACCAACCCAAATAAAACAAGCTGTGGAATCACGTATCAGTCAAAGAATGCAGTGAAGATAAACATTCTTTTCTTTCCAAGTGTGGTTCAGACTCTTGGTTCATCTTCAGATCTTTTATTTTGGTCATGTTTCTCTCCTTCCCTTACTCCTTCTTCCAATTCAGTTTCTTCTCCATTCCAATGCTTCCTTCCTTTTAGTATTACACGTTAAATTCCACACAGCTCCAGTTTTCTTGTTTTACTGACCCTTTTCATAGACCCCTGCTTTTCCTTTTTACAGTTACGTCTACACATTGTCAAAGCGTGTAGGGCCATACTAGAAGGGATTGTGGGCTATAGCTCAAACAGGTCATTGAGAAGAGAAGGTCATGACTTCTTGGGTTACATACATCCACACGTACCATTCTGCTGCATGGGTATTTCAGACTTTAATATAATGTTCACTTGACATTCCTGGATTTGCCTAGTGATGACAGTCTCTGTATATTAAGGCTATTAAATGCCTCTATTGCAAATCACATTTATGATTTTTTTAATGTCTTGAAGACTGTCAGAGGCAGACATCTGAAGGGTGCGATTTCTTGACAGACTGTTTATGTACTAATGTGTAAAATTTCCCTAAAATCTGCTCTGCCATTTCTGTTGCCCGTAGGGTTGAGAAATTCAGTAGTGCCTTATGTTAGTGGTTGTCTAATCATCTTGAATACAAGTTCTTCCCATTGCACTATCATCATACCATAAAACACTTCACTGAAGTTTCCTAGAAATAGAAAAGGAGTTTAGAAAGTAAAAATCACTGTTGGGTTTCCCTCTGCAAAATAAAGATTAAATTTAACAAATTTCAGTGCTTATGTGTAAAATAAGACGTGCATTTGGGGGATTGTTCTTAAATGTGAGAAAACTTTGAATCAAAGTCTTACAAAAAAATGAACTTTAAAGAACCATTTTGTGAATGTAAAGGTAAAATGCTGCCTTTCCTGCACAGAAGAGAGGCTGCCTGGGGAAAGAGAGGAGCAAACCTTGTCTTTGTGCTAGGTCAGAGCTTTTTGATAAGGATGGTAGCATAGGAGTGGGGAGATTCATAATAGAATCCACACTATTTTTTTACTATCTCTCTAGCCAAGGTTGCTGGTGCCCCGACCTCTGTGAATCATACCAAGCCATCTCTGAGAAGCTAATCAAGCAGAGAGGAAGGATGGGGGTGAGTAGTCTTAGTTATACTTAAAATTCCTTGGAAAAATTGTGCTCAATATTTCATTGTGCTTGAATGCTGAAGAATATTGACCATATCAATGTGATTTTGCAGAGAAGCTTTTATTTCTGGCAGGGTTGTGCAGGTATCCAGATACTAGATATGACCTATGAGATTTCCCATAACACATGATTTTCCACCAATGTGAGTTTCCAGGGTCTGAACAGTCCTACCAAGGAGGTGAAGACTTTCAAACAGGGAAGGGTTCATCTCATACCACAGTGAAACAGAACATCAAAATCCTTCATTAAATGGAATGACCATGCAACTTTCTCTATTTCTGCAATATGGAAAACAACTCCTTCTCTTCCCACCACCACATTTCACCTGGAAGGCATAAACTGCTATTTAAGCACATTCACAGTACTTCAACTTTGAGGTTATCCAAACCTTAACAAACTTTTGCGTTGAAATATTGGTACAAGAAAGAAAAGATATTTCATAGAAAAAAAATTCATGTTAAAACAAATGAACAAACAAACAAAAAATGTGTAGAGGGAACAGAGTAGCCACAGAGAGAATTAGAGGTGAGCTGTCCTGTGAAATGGCTCAGTAATTTTGAGGTATGACACAGCGAGGTCATATGCCCAGTTATATCTGTCCAAAGGTACATCAAGTAATAGATAAGAAAGAGATAGCATTTGTATGTGAAGGTAATTAAAAAGAAATCATGAAACAAGTAACAAGATACACTGAAGCAGATAAACTAGCAATCTAAATCCATAATTGGTGCATTAAAAAAGGAAGCTTTCAATCTTCACAAAGAACTGTATGTTTATTAGATAATGGATATTTTACACATTAACAACATAATGATAGTAGCTCAGTGCATCTCCATGAAAGCAAAGGAATTACAGAAGAAATACTTAGTGTGTCTATTTTACAGAAGAAATACTCAGTGTCTCAATGACTTAATATTTTTATTAATGCAAATGTTTTAATTTTATTGAACAGAAGGTGATAAATTCTCCTTAAATTTAGCATCTAAGGTTAGAAAAAATTCTTTATTTTGAAATACATATTTTCTATCACAAAAGAAAACAATCAAATTAAAACCTGATTATATAATTTCACTGCTATAAAGTCTGAAGAGTACTTAAGATGAACACTAAAGATATCATTATCAGTATATATTTATGTAATAAGTGGAGCTGAACAACTACTTCAATTAATCTTAGTTTAGTAATTTTCCACAGGGTTGTAAGGGTCTCTGAAAGTATTAAGATTTATTATTTCTTAATGTAATAGAACAAAAAAGTAAGCCTGTATTTTTTTATATGCCTGAATATATATTTTTTTTCTTCCACTTTGCCTCAGAAATGCTGCTAATTAATTGTTTTGGCTGAAGAAATAAATCACCAAAACAAATGTAATTCCATGTCTGATGCTAAAAGGATTTGTCTGGACCCCTGTACCCTAGAATGTGGCCTTATTTTAGAAAAAGAAAGATATTCAGCAACAGAGTTGGTCTCCAAAGCCAGTGGATTTAAGGAAGGAAGATGTTTTCAACCGGTATGGTGAAACACCCTGTGAAACTGAAGACTGGAAGTTTTTTTCTAAGCAAAACTACTGTCCTCTGGTTTGAAGAAAAATGGTCTTCAGAGGCAATAGGTGGCATGTTCTATCTATCAGTCAATCAGTCATTTGCTTGATCAATGTCTTTCACTCCTTGAAGAAATGACAATACACAAGACTTAGCTGAAGTGGAACAAATGTTCACTTGCTCATCTTTAATGTAAATGTACCTTATGGATTGTTGATCTTTCCAGAGACTACTGCTGTGTTGATTAATTGCTAATGAATGCTAATGAAGGAGTGAGGTGAATATACACAGTGATGTATTTAAGTGATGATTGATTGGATTTAGCACTAGCTGTCAGGAGAGTACTTACCACATGCACAACAAGTCCATAAATATGCACAGAACTGTTAGTTGTCTTCCTGCATGTCTCTCTGGTCTTTTAAGTCGATCTGTGACAGCAAGAGAACTGCCCCTCTAGACTTTCACTGCAAAAGTAAATTCATTCCTAAGGAAGGACATCACCTCTCAATGACAGGTTTTAATTAAACATTGATGATCAGCGCACAGTTGTATGACAAAATGTCACTTGCCAAGTTTCCTTTTGAAAGCAGAAGAAAATTTTTAGAAAATTTTAATAATAAAAAAGTGCTTAGAAACCCACAAAAATAGAAAAAGACTCTGCTCACGAGAGCTCCAAAATACAGAGAGGACGTTAGGCTAAACAAAAGAAGTTCCATTTCCAATTAAGTAGAGCAATACTATATTATTCCTTTATGAGATGGAGGAGAATAAATTGAAACAGCAAGCTTTCTCTGGCAAGTAATACACAGCTTGTTAGAAATTTCAGTGGCTAAGAAAAAGACCAGCTGCTGACCAAATAAAGAAAAGTGAAGGAACTGTTTGCCCGGATCAAGTGCAAGGGAGGAGAGAATGGGAGGTGGAGCATGCAGTAAAGCAGACCCTGGAGCCAGGATGGGAGATGCTCTGTGGAGATTATTGTCAGCTCAGGTAAATTTCCCTAGTGGGGAACAGCAGATATTTCTGTCATTTCCATGACAAATTCTTATTGTTCAGAAATCAGTACCCAAAATCTCTTGTGCTTGGGTCTTTTGAAACACCTACCGTAGCTGAAGTGGAATAGGTCCCAAACACTAGTCTCAGGTGAAATCACTACAACTATAATGGCCATTTAAAACGACCTTTCAAAATTGAAGTTTAAATTCCTTTCTTCAAAAGCAGTTCTTTTCCAATAATAAATATATCCTTCACACAGTCAAGCTAGAACTAGTCAAGTTGTTTATTTTATACAGCCCACAAGAAAGGAATAGATAGAAACAGTTAGGTCTAAATACTTTGGAGTACTCACACATTATCATGGTTATCATTTTCAACTGCCTTTGATTTTCAAGTCCTTAAGCACTTCCAGTAGGTATGCAGACCTTCATGAAGATAATTTAAACCTACCAGTAGCTAACAGCTGGCTGTTGAAGGTGGTTCTATACTTGCAGGAATAAGAACTGAAATTCTAAACCTGGCAGAAGCATATTCAAGTATTTATTTTGATACACAAGATTTAATTTAGAGTCAGCTTTGCTCCTGCTGCTGAAATTTGAATTTACTAAGTTGAGCTGCCATCTAGGTTTAAGAAATTGGCCTGCGTTTCCACATACCAAATGGGAAGGGAAACAATACCGTGATGGTGAATTTCCACCTGGGCAACTCTGGAAGTAACCACAATTGCTTGCTGTGACTGTGCTTCCAGGGAGCTTCGATTCAGCCCCAGGCTTTGGCAGTGAATAGGCAGCTGTAAATGGTAGACCCAAACATTTTGCTAACTGAAGAGAAGGAGAGCATCTGCTCTTGTTTTAATACAGAACTTCTCATTTGGAAGAGAAAAATCCACTTTAGTGGTATTCCTATAGGAAAATCTGTATAATGGAGATGTTAAAAAGATTGGGTTTAACCCAATTAGGCAAAATGGACAAATGAAGAAGAGAAAGGCTCTGTATGGCAAAACTTGCTTCGCAGTTACTGGCATCTCAAAAGCAGTTGAATCAGATCAGATGGAATAAAATAATTTAAACAAAAAATTGCAAATGCAAATTGCAAACGGCTTTTAAAATATTGTCCAGTCACAATCTTTCAGTTTTAGGAAAGAACCACATGGGGGGAAAAAAAACCAAAACCAACCAACTTGATTTAGAGGGAATGCAAAAACCCCAATAATTATTTGGAAAACAATATAAAACAGTTCAGAAAAAAAGGAGGATGTTCATAGTGATTAATGTAAATTAGAAGTTATGAATAATAAAAAAAGGATAAGTGAGACAAAAGAACATAAGCAGTTGTCTAGGGTCAGTTGATAAGATGATACAGCAGCATTTTAGATACATTAGAATTGGAAAAAGTGCACAAAAGCTGTTGGAAGTAGGGAAAATCCCAGTATTGAAGCACAGTGGACATAATTTGTCTTGTAGTCTGTCCTGTAGTTACTAAAAAAAGTAGTCATATAATACGCTGACAATAAAATGACTTGCATTCCAACAAAAATGTGAAAAAAAAGAGAAAATACTAATCAGCAGTTATTAAAGGTAGATTCTTCAACAGTGACAAACACAACCCATTTGCATACTAGCATTTAGATGAGTTAGTCAAGTAATCATTTGAATCATTCAGCATGTTTTTCAGTATATTTGAAATACAAGAAAGACCCAAGCAATGGAAGAAACTTGCTGAGCTAGAAGAAGAAGAGAGAACACAAGGAAGCAAATGGAAGCAAATATCTTTTCTTAGTATGATGTCAGTTCCAAACAAAAATTACATATGTTTGCATATGATAGGTCTTGGTTAATAAATGGTATTACTAGAATCACTCAGCATAGATTAATAACTCTGCAACCTTAACTAAGTCATCAGTTATTTTTAAATAAGATTACTCAACTGCTCTAAATATATCACATGTATTCACTTTTATAGTGCATTTATCCTTTTAGTGTTACTGTACAAATTTTCAATTAAGAACACAGACAAAACCCCCAACAGTTGTCACTCTTCAGTTGCCTTAAAATTTTCCCCTGATATGGCTCAAAATGCAATTGGGAAGAGTGAGGAAGGGAGTTAGGGGTATTAGGAGAGGTAAAGTTTCTAAAGAAATCGTAAAACTTTCTATCTTACTCGTGTCTCAGAAAAAGTTTCCAGCATATTGCTGAAGAAATCCACATTGAGAGAAAGGAAAACTGAATTTCTTGTTTGGTTTTTGAGAAGTTGACCTGGGTTGCACCTGCTGAATTACCAAGAACATGCTAGCAGACCAAGCACAATTCTTTTCTCAGTCCTGTCTTCTCATTCATTTTGCTCTGCTACTACCCTGGGATTCTGTAGGGATTCTTGCCACTGTCTCCTTCATTATTCAGGCAAATGCACACCTAATTCAGCTTCTCTCAAATACTGTGGTTACCCAAATCACCGTGTAAAAAGTCTCAGAATAACTGGAGGCCATCACGCCTTAGGAAGAATTAAAACAAACAATAGATTTTTTTAGACCTTGTTTAGAAATTTTATTTAAGTTTTTTTTTTTAGTGATGTGCTGGAGTGACTGTATGATACTGATGCCAGGATGATTTTTGTCTTTTCTTTTATACCCGTTATAGTTTTTTGCAACTTCTGTATTCTTGGTGCTTTTTGCCTACATTCTTGGACTTGTTTGTTAAGCTAAGAGACTAAACATTTTAGAGGCTTTGTAGCTAGGGTGCCAGTGTGCCCAGACCCCAAGGTCCTCTCCATTTTGTAAACTAAGATGGAACCATCCAGGGGAGGGTTCCTTGGGGAGGGGGGCTCATTCGAGCCTCTCATTGGGGAATTTTTGATAGATATGCTAATTAGTAAGACCTAGAATGTAAAACCAGATATAGAGGGAGGGACTGAGGTGGCCATTGCGGGGGTGCATGGAGGTGTATTCGACCTGGTCGTGGTGCACCTAAGGATCCTTACAATAAATACCAAGGTAATACCCTTTTCCCCTTCTAACCGTGTTCGCCTCTTGATTTTAAGACCAGGAAAAGGCATCAATACTGTATTCCCTATTGTCTGCTCTATGCCAGACTTGGATCCTGTCCCTTTCTGTGTCTTTAAGCTGTTTCTCAGGAGAGGGGGGAGAGAAGCCAGGAGAAGTTTTCAAAGTGGTTTGTGCTCAAGGACACACATTTCCCTGCCTTCTGCTGCTGGGGAGCCACGGAAAGCATCTTCCTGGCCTTTTTTCTCAGCTCTTGGCTCTCTGCAGCAGGGAAGAGAGTGGCATTTTCTTGGTTTTTTGCTAGCTTCTTGTTCATTAGCTAAAGCATGGAGCCCTGGGACTTTAGTTTCTTCTTCTTCTCTTCTGACTGTTCAGCAACACCAGAACATCATCAGGAGACCCTACACTGGCCTGGAGGGGCCCACACCAAATCCCAGCCCCAGAGAGGAGGAGAGAGCCACTTCCACGAAGGACTTTGAATTTTACCAGGTTCTCTCCACAGCAAGAGGTTTTAGTATTTAGCATTATTTTCTTTCTCTCCCCAGTGCCTGCGTGCATTCTGCTTGTTAAATAAATAACTTTTTTTCACTTTCCTCAGAGGAATTTCTTCCCGAACCTATGGGGGAGCAGTGGCTGAAACCTGCCTTCTTAGGAGGAGATGTTCCTTCCAGAACGTTTCCCTTAATTTGTCTCAAACTGGGACAAATAATTAGTGGCGCCCAATATGGGGCTTGAAGGAAAGTGAAAAAACCTGTACTAATAACATTTCAGTTTGGTTTTAATTACTTTGTATTGGGGTAGTCACCACGCTGTTTGAGGTGGTAGTGTCTTTCTGGTTTCATGTACTAATGTCTGTCTGGTCCCTAAGCCTGTTTGAGGTACTAATGTCTTTCTGGTCCCTAGGCCTGTTTGCCTATCCACAGACTGCTCCGAATTTTGTCCCTGATACATAACTTTTACAGTGCAGGGGCATGAATCCAGATTTCTATTTTGCTGTGCTCCGTGATGATGATTTATAGGAAGTTAACAGAGGTACTGGAAGTTGTTGAAAATGTGTATGGTCTGTTGTTTCTCCATCCTAACCCCAGTCCTAGTTTCAGTAGCCTGTTTTTGGGTTTTATTAGTAATTGCACCCTGTTTGTTAGAGGAGGAGGGGACAGGGTTTCCCAGCCTTTCATCTCCTTCCCCTTTAAATTTGATACGTCACCTTTTGAGAATGTTCAGTTTCCCCTGAATGTTAAAGATACCACTTTCCTGGTATTTTATCTGGTAAGCTTCCTCTATATGGTCTGCAGCTTATCTAGAAGGAGGGCTGAGATTTCCAGGGTAACTGATGAGACACTTGACCCAGGCGTGGAAAATCCTGAGTGGTATGGGGAATGGGAGGATATGGGCCAAACCCTGAAGGAATTCTCTGACCCAAAAGCTTGGAATTTCCCCCCTGAACAAATCCAGAACCCAGCTGAGGTGGGGAAATATCTGAAAGAGAAGTGCAATGACAGCTCTAATGAGAAAAACTCATTGCAATATGCTGGGCCTTGGCATATGCTTATTGCACACTGCTAGATAGTGTAGGGCAGCAGATAAAGGCAGAGGGGCAAGGAAGATAAATCAGCAGACACCCTAGTCACTCAGGCTGCAGCCAGACCAGCACAAGTGACTAAACAGAAAGTGCCTAAAATAGAGTCTTTTTAATTGGTCACCTTCACTGAAGAGATTTGTTAGAGAGGAGGTAGATATTTGTCGGGATTTGGAATTTTCAGGTTATTTAATGACCCTGGATTGGAAATACAGTTTTGAAAAACTGCATACAGCATCTGTGATTGGGGAAGGACTTTTAGGCAATCTTAGCTGTCATTACACCATTTTTGTGAATGGGGAAGATTTTCAGAGGTGCTGTCTGCAGAGTTTCAAAGAGGAGCTGCTTAATACCTCCTTGCTGTGAGGACATTGCTCTGAATCTGAAGCATGCGATTGAATAAATAGGCTGTCATTTTTGGACGGGAGACCACATGAATCTTTGCACTTGTACACACAAAGACTAATTGTAATAGGTCAAGAAAACATTTTTTTTTACCTTTCCTCTTGTTTTATTAATCTTGTCTCAACCTGCATGATCCCCAGCCATCACAGACCCTTCAGGGAGCACTGTTCATGTGTGCTGTATGAGCCACCCTGTGCAGCAGCACACTGTTTTATTTTATAGCAACTGTATGAAACCGAAGATTTCTTCTGAGCATAATGTGTTTTGGATTTGTGATAGACCCATGTGTCTCACTGAGAACTGCCGGAAAGTTGCCAGGCTGCTCTGTCTGGGCCCTGTGTCCATGTCTGGATCTACATGCTGTCAAGTTCTCTGGTTTTAAACATCCCTGTGATGCAGCACTCTTCTTAGCTTCTCTGGCACATCTCCAGGAGACGTGCACTGTGTTTGAAGGTGGCAAGACACAGTCCTAAATAATCCTTCTAAAGAGTGCTCGGGAACAGGAAGAATTAATCCATCCCACTCAGTGTCTTCAAAGAAGACTGTATAGAATGGAACAAACAGATATCCAAATCAATTTGCTTCCACAAAAAACCCCCAAAACCCCCCCCCCAAAAACACAACAAAAGAAAACAACATCAAAAACTTATGGTTAATTACATCAAAATCTACGGCACTGAAGCATCAACAGAGCACAATTTTTTGTACTCATCAATCAGGTGCAATAGTCAGCATTATCTCTGTGCTGGGACACAGCTGGGACTGAAGAACAACCCAACCCATGACGGCTTCACTGATGCTCTGGTCTGGCAGGGACTGAGTGCAGGTGGTCAAAAGGCAGCGTGGACCTCACCAAGCCACATGGAAGTGTCTCCCACCATTGATCGCCTTTCATGTGAAGCATTGTTTTATTATAGCAATCACTTTATGATGTTGCAGCAGTCACTGAGCAGCGGTAATCACAGAAACGGTGTAGCAAAGGGCTCCTATCAGCTCCCATTCCATCCAATGCTCAACAAGGCTGCTTGGAGAGAGGGTAATGGCACACGAAAAATGTGTGTGGTACTTCTCTTCCAGACTTGGTGTACCAGCTTCTTCCATAAAATCATTAACACAAAATTAAGACCTCAGCAATCACCCAAACAAGTTTTGACAGAAGGAATGGGCAAACAAACAGAACATTTACAGCCTACAGTTGGCCGTGACATTATCTAGTTTGTGTTAAAGGCAGAATCATGGAATCATGAAGAGGTGATTTTAATGGCTTTAAACTGAAAGTCTAGACTTAAATTAGATATTTAGAAGAAATTCTTAACTGTGACACTAGTGAGACTCTGGCACGGGCTTCCCAAAGAGGCTATGGATGTCCCAACCCTGTAAATGTTCAAGGCCAGGTTGGATGGGGCTCTGAGCAACCTGGTCTAGTGAAAGGTGTTGTACTCATAGCAGGGAGGTTGGAACTAGATTATCTTTAAGGTTCCTCCCAAAGCAAGCCATTCTATGATTCTAAATCCCAAACAATTGTCCCCGATATTGCCAATTGCAGATTTTGGATTTATGTGGTCCAGGCATCATGATAATCACAACAGCTAGAAGAGACACAGCATCTGATGCAGTCTTCATAGAGCCAACTAGTCTTGTACTCCCTCTACACTCAACACCTAATGAAATTTTGGCATCTACAGTCCAGTCACACTATGCAGTTCCTGGTAAAAGCTACTCAAAAAAGTTCATATTCACTAGTTCCAGAAGTGAGCCATTGCTTGGGAAAATGGACTGAAGGAAATGGAATGAGCTTTCTACTAAAATACTTCTGAGACTGCCTTTCTCTCAACACCCCCTATAACAGCATGAATTTGAATGCATGCACTGAATGTACCCACTGGTACATCTGAAGGTACCCACTGGTTGCTAATGTCACCCAGTGCCTTCCTCCTGTTTAAAACCATTG